>JAJJMC010002143.1:535348-586806 GCA_023531435.1 Papaver californicum | reverse complement strand
GGACATTCATATCAGCTGATTCTGGATAAATCTAGAAAAATAAAATTTCTAAAAAAAATCGATTTTTAAATGTGAATCAATCATAAACCTAATTAAGAGAACACTTTGATAGAAAAGTACATGAGAGGGTGAAGTTTAATAGATTTGATTTAAGTTTTTAAGTTTGGGAACGAATCCGTTGACATGATTATATTGAAATTATCTTGATATTTTCGCACCATTTATCTTATAAAACTCAGATGGAAATAAATTTGAAGCTAACTTTTTGGTGAGATGTTTTTCTTATAAAGCTCTATATTCTTACTAAAAATGAGCGTATTTCGAGACGTATAAGACTACCATCTACCACTTTGAAAATCAACCGTTAAAGATTAACGGTTGAAATTAAAATTTGTGGATGGTGAGGTTTCGTGTCTCGAAATGCGCTCATTTTTGATAGGAATGTAGATGTTTATTAGAAAATTATGCCACCAAAAAATTAGCTTCAAATTCATTTTTATAAAAAAAATAACATAAAAATATCAAGATAATATCGATGTAACCATGTCAACGGATACTTCTCCTTTAAGTTTTAATAGTGAGCATAACTAAGTACTTTTTTCTTTTTAGACACCCCATATCTCTTTATATAGATGAGAGCAAAATCTAGTAGACCTAAAATTAGCCGGTTCATAAAGGATCGATTTTGTAGGGTTTATTAAGGCAGCACGGGGTTAGCCGTAGTTTTGAGTCTTTTGACGATAGGATTAGATGCATGACCCGTTTACCAAAATACTATAGCTATGCGATTTTTATGGGGTTGTGGAAGAACTACAGTTGACGCTTACAACACTCTTTCTTTCTTCTTCCTCTCTCTCCGTCTAACACACAATCCAACAGCTTCTTCACTCTGCTCTTAATCAGGATCCCCCTAATACTTCCACTTCCTCCTGTTTCTGCAAAAGTAGACATCAAATCCCGGCGATCTTTACCGGGAAATCAAGATTTACGGCAACTGTATCTACTGAAAAGAGACTACCGTGAAACTTAATTTGGATCCATTACAGTTCTCTTGTGAGTTTTTTCTGATTTCTTTATCATATCTTGATTTGGTAGAATTTGGATCTCATTATGTGATTTGAAGATCTGGTGAGTATTATCATATGTTCTGATCTAAAGTATTTATGTGGATCTACTTGTCGGTGGTTGTAGAGCTCTATCAGATGTCTATTTCACTTTGGTTTTTGACTTGGCCTATTATATTTCGATCTGATCTTGTAATGTTATTGATTCTTTGTATTAATTTGTTCCTTTTTCGGTTTTGATAAGGAATCATGAGAATGGATATTCAAATAATGAATTGAAACCTGAACTACAACTATTTATTGTTTGTGATCTTTAGACTTGAAGAAAGAATGTTGACAATTGAGTGATTGAATTTGATTTTTATAAATGTTATTCTTGGGCTTACCATGAAAATTGTCTTGGTATAGTTATTAGGATTATCTAACTTATATGAGGTGGTAAAAGTGATGATTTTAGGTTAGTTTCTTAGTTATTGAGAAGAATTTCTCATCACAAAACACGGGTTCCTTTTTGGGTTTCATCATGACTGTACTTTGTATTCATGTGTATGTAAGCTGTATGTATGGGTCTTATAGTTTTGTGCTTGTGTACTTTGTGTATGTAAGCTGTATGTATGGGTCTTTTTGTTTGTGCTTACTTGCAGATTGGCTATCTTGTTGCATACAGACCTAATTGTTCCATCCAACTGTTGTTCTGTATTTTTGGAGAATGACTTGTTCATTATGTTAAAATTATATCTTGTCTATTTCTTGTTACATAATTGATACGGTGGTTCTGAGGTTCTCTGGACCCAATTAGACTTTGCTTCTTGGCAATCTGAAACTAATATATCTTACAAATAGCATGGCTATATTATTCTGGGCATACGTTTAACTTTGTTCATTTGTCTCAATGTTTTCCAGCATCATAGTTTTGGGATTTTGGAAGTGGAACTGTTTCCTTCCAACTATCAGTATACCGATGACAAATTTACAAGGATATGGATATCTTTTCGGATTTAGATGACTGCGCTGGAGTATGACTGTGATTTTAGTTTTTCTGGTTTCAACTAGAAACTAGAAAGTTTTTTTTTTCTTCAGATGGTTTGACAAATTAATAGTTTAAAGAAACGAATACGTGACAAGATGATAGGCAGACCACTTGTGTTGACATATCTATACCTTTTACTCTACATATTTTTATCCTCGGGGGTTATTTTGTATAACAAGGTACTGTATCCTTGCCATAGTTCTGATCTTGTTGCATGTAACACATTCATATTTAATAGTATGTAGTCTTTAGAGTACTATTCCATTTTACTGGATATTTATTCTTTTCTCCAATTGTTAAACCTGAGTAAAATATCATTGCACTATAAAGTTTGGTTCTGCATAATCTATATTTGCAAAGTCCATTTGTTTCTACTTCCAATGTTAATGTGGCCTTTTTTTTTGTTAGGAAGGATTGATTGTAATCGGTGATGATTGCTTGATGTATCATATACTTCCCCTATAAAACTGTCACTGAAGTTGAAATGATTTGTTTTCATTCGTTTGCAGTGGGTTCTATCTCCTAAATACTTCAATTTCCCGTACCCGATTACATTGACTATGATTCATATGGGATTTTCTGGCTTGGTAGCATTTATTCTTGTTCGCGTTCTGAAGGTACACTCTTCATATAACCATTGGTATTTTTCTTTCAGGAATATATATATATATGCTTAATGTTATTTCTTTACGACTGGTAATTGTTGTCCTCTTAAATTATACTAAGATTCATGTCCACTGCATGTAACAATAGAAGTTGCCAGACCTTGTGTGATAAATACCCAAATGCAGTAGTGATTTTAGTTATTGATAGCTTATTTACATGGGTCTAATGTGTCAAATGATCATATATCCACTTTAATTCTAACACAAACAATTTTTTTTTGGTTCAGATTTTTTCTTCCTATTACATATTTTTTTGTATCTAACTGTTTGTTGCTTTTGATTTTTGCAGGTTGTAGCCCCTGTCAAAATGACATTTGAAATGTATGCCTTTCAAACTTTCATATCCATCTCCTGCTTTTAGCATTTTCATGTTACTTTTTCTTTTGATTCTTAAAACATCAAATATTTATATGTGGTAATATGCAGATATGCAACTTGTGTGATTCCCATAAGTGCTTTTTTTGCATCAAGCCTTTGGTAAGCACTATTCTTATTTGATTTGTCACGTGGTATCTGCTTATATTATTGTTTAGTGTCTCTTATATTCTATGCCTTATACGCTCAGCACTGTATTGCTTAGTCTTAGGGGTTTGCCAAGATATACTTGGGCCTGAGGGATAATGCTTTCTGTTTAAGTTGCATTGGTACATAAACTGGCTCGATAACAAGTCTTTGCCAGTGATTTCATGCATATTTGAAGTTTTTTGCAGCCATTTAAATGCTAAATGTCAAGTACTATTGCCTGGCATAACCTATTCACAGCTAATAATATCCTCTTAGTTTTTGTTAGAAAAGAAGGCACTTGAATACTGGTCTGTAGTTTTGTACAGGTTATTCCATTTGTTCTCCTCCTGAAGTGTTATTCCTTTTTACAGGTTTGGTAACACTGCTTATCTGCATATTTCCGTCGCCTTCATTCAGATGCTCAAGGCTTTAAGTATGGTGATGCTATGTTCATTTATGTCTTGCAAGTCTCATACTATATCTCTGGAGAATTTCTAAAATAAATGGTTATTCTGAAATTTGGTATTTGCAGTGCCTGTGGCAACATTTGTCATGGCTGTTATATGTGGTACCGATAAATTAAAGTGTGACGTGTTCACAAATATGTTGCTCATCAGTGTTGGCGTTGTGATTTCCTCTTATGGGGAGATCCACTTTAATGTAGTTGGTACACTATACCAGGTTACAGGCATATTTGCTGAGGCTCTGAGGCTGGTTTTAACTCAAGTCCTTCTCCAAAAGAAAGGCTTGACGCTGAATCCTGTCACCAGTTTATATTACATAGCACCATGCAGGTACCTATACTTGTTTCTTTGTCATCTTCATTTCCTATTTTTGCAGTTTGTAAATTAGGAAGTGTCATTAAGGAGAATAATTATTTCCTTGTCAATGCAGCTAGTTGGTTCTAAGTATCATATTGTATAACAAGACACTATATCCCCACTGACATGCTTTTTCATGTCTTCTTGTGTGCAGTTTTGTTTTTCTCTTTATCCCTTGGTATTTACTGGAGCAGCCAGAAATGGAAGTTACCCAGATTCGATTCAACTTCTGGATATTTTTCTCGAATGCTCTTAGTGCTCTTGCTTTGAACTTTTCAATTTTCCTAGTGATTGGTAGAACTGGAGCAGTCACCATCCGTGTTGCTGGTGTTTTGAAGGACTGGATATTGATTGCTCTTTCAACAGTCATCTTTCCTGAATCTACAATTACTGGGCTGAATATTATCGGCTATGCGATTGGTACTTCTCTTCACAGTTTAGTCTATATAGTACAGACCTCTATACTGTTACACATGACTCTAAATGTAAATATGGATGGCATTGTGTTCTGTTTTCAGCTCTAGTTGGTGTTGTCATGTATAATTACTTGAAAGTCAGGGAGGGGCGTGGATTACAACTTCCATCTGAAAGCGTCGCAGATAGAACAACTAAGGTACGCTCTTCTCCTCAATACAGGTTACTATTCCACAATATATATTGTTTCCCTTCACTAGTGCCCTACTTCTATTGCTCAGTAGTGGTAGTACTACTCCATCCAGATTTATATCATGCTGCAACGTGTTGCCCCATATAAGCACTTTAGTTTTAACTGTAAATCACTAATGCAGGACTGGAAGTTAGATAAGAAGTCATCTGACCTGTACATACCCAATAGCGTTAAAGACGGTGGCAGTGGAGGAAATGATTCTGCTTCTGATCCGAAGGTGGATGAGGAAGCACCTCTTATTCCATCTTCACGAACATTATCTCACATTGGTCGAAGCCAGGTTACTAGTCATACTGCTTGATGATTCTATGTGTGTTGGTTTTTTTTTATCGTAAGAACTTTCTCAGCGGGAGAGGCTTGTTTCTTTACAAAAAGAAAGGAGACGAGGGAATGAATTCCTGTTCAGAAAATTGTAGCTGTAGTGTAGTAGTTAGTAGGCCTTTTCTTTTGTGAAGAAATATCATTCTTTACAAAGCATGTTAAATTTTGCTTATATCAGAAATTTACAATGATGGTATAATATTCCTTGTATAACAACTTCATGTTAGTTTCGGCATGCAATGGAAGTATAATTCTTTTCTTGGGCCTTTTTTTCTCTTAATTGATTGATGTTTGAGAATTGATTCACAGCAAGTACCTCGCTTATATGATGGTGTCTTAAGCAAACTTTGAGCAGTAGTCTTTGGTCAGAGCGTGTAATTGTTGTATAAACCCATCTTCTCAATCCTGTTACACCTAGTTGGACTAGTATGTACTACTCATCTTCTCAATCCTGTTACTCCTAGTTGGACTAGTATGTAGTACTCCATCTGATTAAATATTAATGAGTACACGGAATATTTGAAAGTTCTGATATTTTCCTGGATGGAAAGGAATTCGGATTGTAACCATCTACAATTACTAGGAATTACTACATAATCCTATATTAGAGACCCGTTTAATCCCTAATCCTACCATCAAATCCGGTTTAACTTCTAGTCCAAAAATAAGTTTTTGGACTAGTTTTCTTACTTGCGCGTCCAAATCACGCGAGGACAATGAAAAACAGAGTTTAATATCCTATAAATACCCTTCTCTTGTACAAACTATAAATCTAGTCAAAATCAAAACTTCCAAAAAAAATCGGCAATCAGCAGCTCACAAATATTTCTTCTCTTTCTGCTTCAGTTGATGTTTTTCAGTTTTAGGGTTTCGATTTCAAATATCCAGGTAATTTTCTTTAATCTTCTTCTCTATTCTTATATTTGTTGTTTATGTTTTGTTCTGCTTTTGTTTTTTTAACTGAAATCATGATAATCAACTTGATTTCATGTTTTTGTTTGTTTTCTTACACTGAAATCCCGATGATTAACGTTTTCTATGATGTACATTTTGTTGAATTCCATGATCGATCTCGTTTTTGTTCGTGTTTTAGTTTTTCTTTTCATCTTTGAAACTGATTTTGTAGTCGTTCTATTTTGTTCATTAGATCGTCGTATTCAGTGTTTTTACATGTTATTTGATAATAAGTTTTATTTGGTTTTCCTTTATTTTTTCAGGGAATCATGCTTTTTGTTCTTTCTTTTGGATGTTTTGAATGATTCTTCAGTACATATTAATACGTACTGTTTTTCTAAACTTTTCGATATATACTGTTTTTATAGTATACCATTTTTGAATCAGTACATATTTGTTTGCACTGTTTGTCTGTTATGTGTGTATCTATAATATGTGTGATACTTCTAAAATAGTACATATTATGTTGGATTGTAGATTTAGTATTCCTATCATCTAAAAATATATGTTTTGATTTTTGTGTTTTGTGTTATTTTATTTGGATCACATTTCTTCAGGTTCAACATGTCAGGTGTTGGTTCTAATCCAAATAGCTTTTGGTACTCTCATGTATACCACAAGCAACACAACATTGCATATTTGGTTACGTTATCTTCGACTTTGGAAGATTTGAAGTTTACTATTTGTAATGCGTGGAGCTGGTTGACTCCATCAACTATTGTTGTTAATTATGTTGAAAATGGAGTGAAAGTCCCTATACTTGCTGATGTATCCCTACAAGGTCTTGTTGCATTGCATTTTACGAAGAATTCAGATTTCTTTGAGTTGCATGTTGATGTTGTGTTATCATGTGCATCTAATTCTTTGACAATTACTGATATTGACAACAGTACTGAGTTGGTTTTGAGTGCTAAGAACAATTATTTGAAAGATTCTAAAGAGGTTGCAAGTGTTCTTTTTTCTGATGGTTGGGAGAATTTTTTTGAAGATAAAAACCATCTCTTCCATGGTGGTGTTGAAGCTGTTCGGTTAGCATATGAGAAATATTGTTTGAGGACTGGATATAAGGTTAAAAAATTGAAGAATGACCTTGAGAGATTCACAGTCAGATGCAACAATGACTGTTGCTCTTGGATGCTTCACGCGGTTGCCATGAATGGGTCTTTGGATGTGTTTAAGATAAAGTATTACCTGGGTAGACACACTTATGGTGCTGGTTATAGGTTGAGGAGTCCAACTGTTTCGAGGAAGCTTGTAAATCATTTAGTTCATGAGCATGTCAAGCACAACCCTCTCATAAAGACGCAAGCGATTATGGATTATATTAAAGTTGGTGGAGGGATCAACATCAAGTATCACCAGGCATATCATGCACTAGAGTTATCGCATGAAATGAGTTTTGGTGACGATGTAAAGTCATACACTGATCTTGCTTGGTGGGTCACTACTGTTCGGGAAACCAACCCAGGGTCTTATATTGATTTTGATTTCAACGACGCAACAAAGAGATTCCACAGACTTTTTATTTGCTTTGGAGCTTGTAGAGAGGGTTATAAACTTTGTCGTCCAATGATTTTTTGTGATGCGACATTTCTTACGGGGAGGTTTAAAGGAGGTCTAATGGATGCTACATGTCTTAATGGAAATCAAGGTAACTTTTTTATATGGTACATATTTTTGATATGTATTTTTTTTTATGTACTTTAGGATCATACACATCATACATAAAGTACATATTGATATACACTGTAGGTATAACATATTTTTGAAGGGGCAGACATGAAGTACACATTGATATGGTTTTTTATATTTGTTTTCCAGGTTTTTATCCTTTTGCATATGCATTAGTTCCTGGCGAAGATAATGATAATTGTCATTGGTTTATGGACAATCTTAAAAAAGTAGTGGACCATCGTCCCATCACCTTTTTGACTGACCGAGGTGAAGGTTTGTTGAATGCAATTCCTTAAGTTTTCCCTGATTCTTATCATAGCTATTGTTTTTTCCACTTGAAAAAGAACTTATCCATCAGTAAGGCTGATGAAAAATATAAAGAAATGATGGACTGTTTCCAAAGAGCAACATATGCGCTTTCTCCAGCAAGATATGAAGAAGGTCTTCAAGAAATGATTTATCTAGGAAGGCCTTGGGTTGCTAAATACTGCCGTAACATTCCTAGCGAAAAGTGGTCTAGTGCATACTTCCCAGGATGTAAGTATGGTCAGAATTCTTCAAGCATTGCCGAGTCTTTTAATAATTGGATTCGCCTCGAGAAGAAGTTACCTCCAGGTTTTTAAGTTTATTGTAACTCTACAAGTATATATGTACTATATGTATAATATGTTTTTTACTTTTTAATTTTATTTTGTCGTGTAGGTTACGGGTAATGGAGTTGATGTCTGAACGTCGTGAAGACAGTCTTTTGATGATCCGGAACTCTTAACCCCTGTGTATCAAGCCTTGATTGAACTACACATTCAAATTGGTCGTCCTTGGAAAGTTAGTCAGTCATATGCTCACGTCTTTGAAGTTCATTCCCCAAGGTTAGTTTTTTTAGGTAACCTTCTCTTTTGAACTGAGATATCCACTAAAGTAGTTTTTAGGGAAATTATCAAATATGTATTGTGCAGATGATATTCTTTTTTTGTTTGTGTAGTGCAAATATCAATATATACTGCGTAAAATAATATGCTTGGTTTCCTTGTTTGCAGGTCTCATATGGTAGATCTACATCAAAAGAGTTGTACTTGCCAAATATGGCGCGTGTATGGTTTTCCATGCTCGCATGCTACTGCAGCTATTGCTGCATCTGGGGGAAAGTTCCTTGATTATATCGACGAATAATTCAAAGTTAGCTGTTAGCGCCAGCTATATTCAATCGCTATCAGACCTGTTCCTAATCACAACAGGTAAGTTTTTTAAGCAGTACATATTGATTTTTTTATGGTAGTATCATACATGAGAATGGTTTTAAGCAGTACATGTAAACCATAAACTAGAACTAGCATAGTACATATTGATATTTAGTGTAACACACATCAACAAAAACTGCACAAGTATAGTAGTTTTTTCTTATTTATGTTTTTTAATGTACCACAGGCCTGATGAGTATGCCGCAGAAGATACTATTCTGCCACCAATAGTAGTTAGGGGTCCTCCAGGAAGAAGAAAAAAGAACCGTATCAAGAGTGCATGGGAGAGGAGCAAAAATCCTGTTACATGTTCAAATTGTAAATTGAAAGCTCATCACAACAAGGCTACATGCAATGTTATCCGTCAGTACCAATATACGGATGAGAATTAATTTCATTACAGTTTTTTTTAGTACATTTTGGATTTAAATTCTTTTAGAAGATACTTGTGACATTTTTTTAGGTTTCTTTTTTCAGAACTTGTTTGTGTGCCAACTGAGTTATGTTCTTAATGACAGAATGTGAATTTGATGATATAAATCTTATATTTTGCTCCATCTTAAAAGATGTATGAACAATTGGTTTAATGTCATTCACTCTATAAGATGTATGAACAATTGGTTTTAGTAATATATTTTTATTTAATTTTAGAGTTATTAGTGATTTTTATTCCCAATACATTTTTCTTTTATTTTTTTAGTAATCTTGTAGTTATTATAAAAACATAAAAAAATATACATAAACAAAGTAATTTTTTAAAATCATATCAATATGTACTTTATAGTACATGTCAATATGTACTTGTTTTTAGATTATGAATCTATTGGTTCAGAGTTTCAGAACAAAGTACATATCAATATGTACTTCCTAGCACATAGCAATTTGTTCTACCTTTCTATATTACTTTAAAATTAAATAGAAACCTAACAATGCTAATAAAGGTCATCACATATATATATATAAACATATTAATCAAAAACCAAGTTGAATATGTAGAAACCAAGTTCAATAAGTAAACACAATAAGAAAGTTAATGAAGTACTACCCACAAAACCCTGCCTATCAAAAACCAAAATGTACCAACTTATCTCCTCAGACCAAGATCTACAAAATGTACCAACTATGCAGTTAAACATGTTTTTTCATTGGGAGGGTTCCCAACTGATTTCAGGATGAGTGGCTGTCAACAACTTGCATGCTAACTTGATTCTTTTCAGATGAATCTTCTTCATCAGTTGTTCGTCATCCCCCAAACTTTTCCCATCACAATCAATATTTGATCTCCTCTTTATAAAATGTATCACATACAGAAGGCAGTCTGGCCAGATCCCTTGTTGTGGACAGGCATACAACTGTACGGTGCTCACCATGTTTCTTTTATGCTCGTCCAAGAATTGATTGATAGGGTTGAACATGTAATCAAATATTTTCTTGGCATTTTCATAGCAATGGTCCCTGAATGCCACAGATAAGTTGTAATGTATGAATTTCTCTGTTTTAAACTCAAATCCCAGCAGGGTCCAATGCTTGTTGCCGTGGCACATTGGTACAAGGATCTTTTCAATGTCATCGCTCATTTTCAAGATTGGTATTATGACAGCAGTCACTTCTGCCCCCTTAAAATAGTCTGGCTTTTCGACATGATACTGAAAATTGGAAACGTTTAATAGGTTATTTCACAAAAGTATATATCAATATATGCTTTTTTCATAACCAATGTTCAAAAGTATAAAAGAAGAAAACAACGCATACTCAAGCAGCTGGATCCAGGTGCAACACCTTAAAATATTTTCTTTCTTAGGCAGCATTTGCTTGGTCGTCTTTAGAAGCCAGTTGAAGCTTATATTGAGTATAGTTGAGAAGATCTTGCTCTAATGCTCTGTTGAATATTAGATCTTCCATTGTAGACCCGCTGACGCAGATACCACTTCCATTCTCTACTCTCCAATCAACAGAGCTGCACATTTATAACAAAAACACATAATGAAGTAAGTTTTTTTGATATATACTGCAAAACTTACTTGATTTAAAATTAAAATGAAGGGTAGAAAGTACTTACATTCTCTTTCCGTTCTCAAAGTACGGAAGTAGAATCTCTATTTGTTCTTCTTTCATATTCTTGTAGAGTGGTGACTTGTGAAGATCCAAAAACTTCATTCTTGGTTTCTGAGCTTTCCGAGCTTTGTTAGCTTTTCCTGTCCTTATCTTCTTTTTTATCTTCTAAGTTTTTGCCTTTTTCTTTTCAGAAAACATACTTCCACTATCAAATAATGGATCTGTCTTCTTTCCAGGATTTACACGGGTTACCCTTCTGCTAACTTCTTCTCTATGTTTGACTGTCTTCTTTGCAAGAACCTTTGGTTTTGCTTTTGCTTTGGCAGCAGTCATCCTGGCAAGTTTGGTTGCAAGGGGAACGTCGCTTGACGTCTGGGTTGTTCTAACTTCATTTTCCTGCATTTTTGAATCCAGATTTTCAGTACTATATTTGAATCATATTTTTTCAAACAATGACAAGAAAGGTTAATTACCACAAGTAAAAGATATACCTCTTGGTCACTTTCCTTCTCTGGTGTTTCTTGAATCGCATCCTTCTCTGGTGTTATTTGGGTTGGCTGAGCTGTAGCTTGTTGAACTTCTACACGTCGCAAATTATTTCCAAATAAATTATCAAAATATTTGCGAATGTCAATCCCAAACAGAGTATGGCTTGAAAGACTACCATTTTCTTGGCTGAGAGATGCATATTCTTCATCATAAACATCCCTGCTTGAAATGGCTAAGTCCAAAAATTCTTCGAATGTGAATTTTTCAATGTCTTCAAACTTAGCCATCGAAGTAAACAAAGGGATTCTCATGCCGACGAAGTTGTCGACCAGAGTTTCAACGTCTTGTTCCTCTGGGTTCTGTGACATCCCTTTCATCGTTTCAAGACTCTAGTCAATTGCTTCAACCACCTTCTTCATTGCTTGTTGTTCAAGTCCAGCTAAATCATCCTGCAACTACAGAGTTTTATTCATGATAGGTAAATACATACTGATTTATACAGTTATATGACAATAATAAAACACATCTGTAATCAAGTACATATTGATATATACAGTTATATGACAATAATAAAACACATCTGTAATCAAGCACATAGTGATATGTACAATTATATTGATAAACACATTTTTTAATAAAGAGCGAAACTAGCCAGCATTACTTACCTCTGAGTTACTTTTCTCCTGCATCTTTTTGACCTCTTCCTCCAGGTCAGATTTAGCCCATGTTTTGATAACATCAACATCAACACCACAGAACTTGCGCACTGAAGGTGGTGTTGACAATGCAACATTAAATGCCACCCTTTTGACGGTGGTGTCACTCACATCATTTTGTTCATCTTATGTTGGAATCTGAACAGTTGGCACTTCTTCTCCCAAATCTACTCCACCTTCTGTTATGTTTTCACAAAAAGAATCTATTGGAGTAGTAAGATATGAGAATTCTCCTGTTGGGTCAGTTCCTAAATGAGTGGGACTCCCATAAAATGAGTCTCGAAACTCTTCTTCATTTTCAGTCTGCATGGGAGAAGCTTTCATGTAAATGTTATTCAACATTTGCAGAAGCTTTGACGCATCAAGCGGTCCATCCTCATGCTTCATAGTGTTAGCTTCATCCCATTTCTCAAATATTGTCTTCTCAAATCTTCATATCTTCCTTTCCAGTTATCTTCTTCCATTTCCTTTCCTATAGTTTCTTCTTTGTCTTCTTCTTTATCTTCTTCCTTTTCATCTTCACTCTTCTCTTCTTCAACTCTTCTTGTTTTTCTATTCAGAATTTGCTTTTCTTCATTGGTGTATTGAACCTTGAAATTGTCATTGAACTGTACCAAAACAACAAAATATGTACTCAGAAATATGTTCTATAAAAACAAGTTTTTTCATGAGGTACATATCAATATATACTGTAGGATAAAAAATATCATACATTCAATACATATCATTATATACTGTATGATAACACAACATCATAAATGTAGTAAATAAGTACATATTTTTCTTACCTCATATTCAGTTTTATCAATGTCTTTTTGGAGTTCAGCACATAACTTTGACAGATTCATTTTTCAGCTCTCGGAACAAATATTTTTTCTGGAATCTTCTTTATTTCCTCCGGTTCCAGCAAATATGTATGCTCTGCATACCAAATCTGTTTTGGAATTTTTTTTTCACAAAAACAAAGTTAAAAGTAAATCATGATTTCATTGAGTAAACTACTAAAAATATTTTTAGTACTTATTCTTACCAAAAAATAGTTCAGACACCTTGTTGTACTCTCGACTGCGTTGACATTGTCATTTAATGACTTTTCAAGGTAAGAATGTATCAAATCAGGCCATGACACATTCTTCGCATATTCTAGATCCTCCACAAGACCTATGTATTTTTCAGTCAAGGCATGTGCATCTTTTGTTGTGAAAAATAAAGTGATACACATGAACAGGCATATAAGCCTTACCAGGTCTTCAGCATCTCTCACTTCTTGACTTTTTTTTCTCAATCCCTTCTTCACTTCCTTCTTCTTCATCACTTCCAATTTCTTCATTTTCTTCATCACTTTCTTCTTCTTCAACATTCTTCTCAGTTGCTTATTTTTTTCTTAGAAGTTTCAAGACTTCTTCTTGTATCCTCACTCTATTAACTTTTTTTTGTCTTTGGTACATCAGCAAAGAACATCTGGAAGAAAACACTGTTTCTATATCCACCTCTAGATGTCAGCATTATATCTTCATGTTGTCTTTTTCCTGCTCTTGGCATTCCAAAGATAACACCTACTTCTCCAGGAGTGGATGTTAGAATATGTGAAATTCCATGCTTTTTGAACTCAAATCTGATCTTATCTGCAACTTTACTTCTCTTATAACACTTTATAAGATTGGTCACAGCAGTTTCATTCTTCAACTAAGTTTCACTCGACTCAAGCTTTTCTGCCTTGATTGCTTTAACAAGAGAAAAAATCCTTATGAAACCACTTATGTATATCTTCCTAGCAGGTGCAGGTTTTGTGGTTTTCTTCACACCACCCGCATAATGAACACACTGTCAATATCCCTACAATATATCAATATGTACTATAATATAAAATAAAGTATATATTGTTGATATGTTGATATGTATCTGCTATATCATGAACAAAGTATACATTGATATGTACTGATCCAATTCAAGATTAGAACAAAGTACATATCAATATATATTATCCTGTATGCAAGATCTAGATGCTATAGTATTGAACAATATACATATATATATACTTTTATATCTATAGCATGAACAAAGTATATATGGATATGTACTTATCCAATTCAATATCTAGAACAAAGTACATATCAATATATACTTATCCTGCAATCAATATCTAGATGCTATAACATGAAAATAAGCATATACTGATATGTACTGATCATTATATACTTAAAACCAACTACATATCAATATTTACCCTATGTTGTATGCTAGATCTATGTGCTAAAACATAAAAATATATATATATATATATTGATATGTACACATGTTGTATGCTATATCTAACTCCTACAACATGAACATAGTATGTTATATATTGATATGCACCAATGATATGTACCTTTTTTGCCAGAAACAGAAACACCCTTCTTCTTCTTCTGTGATGTAGATGGAGAATTAACAACAAGAGCTTTCTTCTTCTTCTTTGTAGATGGAGAATCTACAACAACTGTTATATTTTCTTCCGATGTTGTTGGAGAATCAACAACTTCATTCTGCTTCTTCAAATCAAAACTTCATTATTCTTATTCTTTCTTGATTTTGTTGGTATAGAATCTAATTTAGAAGGTTTCTTGTTCTTCTTCGGTGGTGGAGATTTATGAGTATCGTGTTCTTCAATCACTGTTTCCTTTATACTTCTGTTGATTTTTCGTTTTGTACCTATTTTAGATGGAAATTTGCAGTAGTATAATGCTGACAGTAACTTAGGTTTTAGTTGTATAATGCTGAAAGAAATCAAATCCTGCTGTTACAGATTTTGATTTTCGGTTTTTGATCTCTGTTTTTGGTGTTTCCTGATTTTGATCTTGCCCCAGTTTTTAAGATTTTAGTGAGGGAGAGTAATGAAGTCGAGTAATGTTCGTGGAGTAGATGAAAGTATTTGTCCGTTAAGAAGAAGAGTAGTGTAGGAGGTGGAGGACGTGGGATCAGTACACGTGATGGACAGAATCGTAATTGGGTTTTTTGAAATGGTTTTTGGACTAATGGTTAAAGTGGGTTTCCCGGGTGGAGTAATAGATAACACGGTCCGGGTTTTTTGGACTAGTTAGTAAATTTCCCCTACAATTATATCCCTCCGGACCCGACCCTCCCTACTGAACTAAACCGTTTTAAAATTTAGGTAGGTACTACTAGTTCACTAGTATTTTATATAAACTAAAATTAATATAAAGATATATATAGAGATGAATTAAGAAAGCTCTTACCGGTGTACACGTGAGTTGTCGAATACATTATGTAAAATCTAAATCTCTATTTATATACATACAATAAAATATGAGTTAATGTAGCGTTAGAAGAGAATTAGTATATTCATGTACTAGCACCATGTATCCATTAGTGTAAAATTATACGAAGTAATGGTTGTAACAATAGTGGTATAAATAGGGTGTAAATCCACCTATATTATTACTTTAACACTCCACCTTGAATGATACCATGCTGCTATATTTGTTTACCACACTTCCTCTTGTGCGGTCCAAATATAATGCTCATTTTGATGCTTCCTGGTCGATTAAAGAAAAATCCAGTGGAAAAAAATCTTGACGTGAACTTCACATGTAATGCTTCATATGGCATATTTATATTTTAATATTTTACATGTATTTCATCACATGTAGTACTCTTCTCAAAGAACATTGTGTCTAAGTCAATTGTCTCATTAAAACCTCAGAAGGAAAACCCAGAGGGACAAAACCTGAACAAAGGAAAAATAGTACAATATTGAGAGAACTTAAGAGAGAGTTGGACTCGCATATGTTGCCACGTTAAAACTTTTACAAGGAAAAACCCAGTAGTATAAAACCTTGATTAAGAAAAAATAATACAACATGATATGTCCAAGTATAGTTGCTTCGTTGAAGCTGATCACTTCTCTTGTTGTTTCACAACTCCTAAGACATAAAAAACCTTGATGTCGACATCAGGTACTCCCCTTGATATCGCCACCTCCCCGTGATTGTATTAATTGGATTTCGGACAATTTCTTTAGTCCTATATTTTTCACGTGTTTTTCAAACGTGAATTTGGGCAACACCTTAGTAAAACAAGTTTGCCACATTTTCATCAGATTTTACTTGGCCGACTTGAATATATAGAAGACATTGTTGTTGCTGCTTGTAAAAAACTTGGTGATATATATTTCGTATTATCACCCTTTAAATACTCTTGTTTTATATGTTCGATGCAAACTGCATTATCTTTATAAATGCAAGTTGTCTCTTCAGTGGTTGAACTCAAACCACACGTCCCTCGAATATATGTAATGATAGATCTTAACCATATACACTCACGAACCGCCTCATGCAGGGCAATGATCTCAGAGTGTTTCGTGAAGGTGGCTATAAGAGTTTGTTTGGTCGATCTCCAGGATATTGTGGTGTTCCCTATGGTGAACACATAACCAGTTTAGCATCAACCGTTATGTGGGTCAGAGAGGTACCCAACATCAGCAAAACCAACCAAAAAATTATTTTGGGTCCCAGTGTAGGGGGTTGCATTTCCATTTGCAGTATTCCTTATGTCCTCATAGGGATAAAATAAACCCATGTCAGTGGTTTATTTTAGGTATCTAAACATATTTTTTATACCATTCCAATGACGTTGCATTGGTGCTGAGCTATATCTAGATTAAAAAATTCACTGAAAATGAAATATCTGGTCGAGTACATTGTGCTAAGTACAATAATGTTCCTATTCACTTCGATGGGGAATTTCAGCTCCTAATACTCCTTGGTCATCTTTCTTTGGTTGAAATGGATCTTTACATTTAAACTTCGACCAATTATGAGAGTGCTAGCAGGGTGCACTTTGTCCATATTATATTTTCTGAGTATATTTTGGACATATGCAGATTGGTGGATTAATATACCACAAGCTCGATGTTCTAGTTCAAGTCCTAGACAAAACCAAGTTTTCCCAAGATCTTTCATCTCAAAATTCGGATTTTAAATAGTTTGCAGTTTCTCTTATTTCGTCAAGAGTTCCTATTATGTTCATATCATCAACATAGACATCGACAATTGCGAATACGGAACTTGTTTTCTTTATAAATACACAGGGGGATAGTTTATTATTTGTATATCTCTTCTTAATCAAATAATCATTTAGAAGCGTATACCACAGCCGGATTGCTTCAATCCGTAAAGTGAGCGTTTCAACTTAATTGCAAATGTACTCCATGGTTTAGAGTCGCTTGATTTGGGTAATGGAAGGCCATATGACACTTTCATATATATCTCTGAATCAAGATACCCATAGAGATATGCAGTAACCACATCCATAAGTTGCATTTCAAGTCTTTCAAAACTACCAAGCTAACTAAATAACGAAATATTATGACATCCGTTATAGGATAATACGTTTCTTCGCAATCAATTCCAGGGAGTTGTGAGAAACCTTGCGTCACAAGACGATCCTTACGCTTTCTGACAAATACTTATTTATTTCCTACAGGCTTAACACTTGGTGTGATTAACACTACTGGACCAAATACCTGTTTTTTTTTCCCGTGAATCTAGTTCTGCCTGGTTTGCATTTTCCACTTAGGCCAATCAACTCTTTGTTCATTGGAATCATTTCAAACATCGGAGCGTCCTCCAGTATTGATATGGGCATAATTATAATAAAAAATAATTTCATGAGACGAATTATCTGTATTGATGATAAATGGATCAGATTGTGCCTTACTAACTCTTTTTTTCCTTGGGTGAGTGTCAATCGAACCATGTGGTCTTCACCTCTTCCTTTGTGGGGCCACGACCTCAGCTATACTTCCACCAATATAGGCTTGACACATTTATCTAAGGTTCATTTTCCATTTTTTAGGGATTTATCACCTTCCAAGCACGTTTGCAGCCGGTATGTGTAATCTCGTCACTTTAGCGATATCAGTAAATCATGCATTGAATCTGCTACATTTTTTAGAGCGATAATCTTTTCACTTCACTTTCATATTATGGAGTGCGAGGATCAATGTGATACAACATGGTACCAAACCACGATATTTCATGTCGTTCCCTTAGAAAATCCTTTTTCATATCTCCCCCTAATGACGGGAAGATTTCTTAAAGAGATTGTCTGTCAATAGTTTTAAATAGCGGATAATTGTTGGGGATTCATATCCAACATAAATACATAATCTTCTTTGTACACCCATATTTGTACATCGTGGGGACGTAATTTAATAGGCACACATATGGCACATCCATATATATGTAACTATGAAACATCATGCTCATACCCATTACCAATTGGTACACAGAAAATGGTTGGTTAGCAGTGGGTCTAAAGCGAATAAGCAAAGATGTATGCAATATTGTGTATCCCCAAGAAGTAATAGGCATGTTAAAACGCATAATCAATGCCCTAGCTATCATATGTAACCTTTTGATGGTACATGAGACATGAGATGCTCTACGTCAATTCCATTAGATATACAGTAATAATCAAATCATTTTGATGTAAATTCTCTAGCATTATGAAGTCTAATAAACTTGATAAGATAATCAGGGTGTTGTGCCCTTAGACGTATAACTTGTGTTAGGAACTTCGCAAATGCAACATTTCTTGTAGAGAATAATAATACATGTGGCCAACGGGTCGAAGCATCTACCAGAACCATAAAGTACCTGAATGGTCCGTATTCTGTATGTATAGGTCCATAAATATCACCTTGTATCCTTTGTAAAAATGGAAGGTTTAGCTTTGTATCTTTAGCATATGATGGTCTCGAACATGTTTTTGCTAAGGAACAAGCTTTGCATAAAGAATGTTGTGTTTTTAACATAGTCAACAAAGCATAATGGGAGAGGTTTCACATCAGTTGCGTGAGAAGACAAATATTGTGTTATATAATACTATTTCCAGTTAGTGCTAGTAGAGGTTGTTACTTTGCATTGTAACAATATTTTGTCCCATTTTTTTTTCATTCGAAAGAAGGGATGTCCGTGTGAGTTTTTTAAAACAAGGATCATCATATCACGACCTGTGTTCCCCAACGGCCGTGCCAAAGCTTGTATGATTCACTACTCAACAGTTGGTAACAACATGGGATTCAATAATCCTAATAGTAGTGATATACAATCCACTAGAGTAACTTATTAGTTTCTCTAAACTCCGCTTCTTCCGCATTCATTAGATGTAACATTTATGTATTCGATTTCGTTTTCACAATGAGTTTCCAAATGATAACTGTTTGCACGAATATCTTTGAAACGTAACGAGGTGCGATTAGATCTTGGTGCATATGCAACTTCAATGACTTTAATTAATGTGTCATTTGGAAACATGAATTTAGCATTACTCCGGCCAATTATCAGTTGTGATGATCCAATCATCGTGGTCACAAAGGTATTGTAAAGAGTAAAGTCGAATAACAATTGTCTATTTCTTAAGATAGTATGGGTGGTTCCAATGTTAGCTAGACATTGAATCTCTCCTTGAAACATTCCTACAAGCAGATAATGTTCTACTGTTACAGATCCGAAAATTTTATCTCATGTACTTTAGAAAATTTCGGTCGCACTAGAATAATATACTTTACATTCTAATGTACATGCTAAACAATAGGTTATCATGATCAAAATAAAAAATTATTAAATTGTTGCCAAATCATGAATTAATTAATATAAAATAAATACTCACAAATTATTCATTAATTCTTCTAACATAAAAAAGATAAATTATAAAAACTTATAAAATTGTTCAAGTTATCTAGAGAAATTATTTTAAAACAAAGTATATTAATCCATAGAGCAGGAAAATAATTGTTAGGCTCAAATAACTAGATAGAAATCAATCAAAATCAGGTGTATTCATTAATGGGCGTATTATGAGGTTGACGTCAGGGGTAAAATTATTTTCTTCCATATAGTGAGTTTTTTGTTCTAAAGACTCCCTATACTTTTTGTATCTGGCTGCTACGTTGTTGCTCGCCTTGCATTGCTGGTACAAATGGCCAACAAATCCACACCTACAACAAGGTCCATTTCCAAATTCGTCCTTCTTATTAGGTGGGTTTCTAGGTGTGTTATCGACATTGGTTCCGTTACCACTAGGCCCAGAAGTTCCATCTCTGCACCAAACAGTAGGATGACCTCCATGCCCTCTGCCTCGAGTATGACCTTTATGTCCTCTTCCACGTGAGTTATTATCTCTACATGGGTATGGATCTACATGTTTCACCCTCTTTCCTTTATTGACATTTCCATAGTTATCCTCATGAATTTTATTTGTTCCGACGGGCCTAGCATTATTATTCACCAGAATCTCGTCGTATCTCTCAGTGACTTGCAGTAAATTAAACAACTTACTGAATCCCGTGATTATTTTGTACTCCAATCGACACTGGTTCGCTAGTATCATGGATGAAGTAGGAAATGTCGAATTTTTTTTCTGGATCATGTCATCATCTGTGAGTTTCCTTCCACAAAAGTCAAACGTGCGTGAAGTTGCACCATATCCTTTTGAAAACCTTACTTTTGTATACTTGAGGAAGCGGATTCATTCCATTGGACGGTCAAATTTAGGAGCAAACAATTATGAATGTTTCCAGAACGGTCTTTGAGGGCGTCTTATAACTCTTTTGGTTTCCTCAAATGATGATACATCCAACCTAGGTTGGGGTCAATATCCCGCTTGAGAAACATAAGAGCATGAGCTTTTTCTTTTTCAGTTGGTGGAATAACATTGGAAGCAACCGAGAGTTTTATTGTGATAGTGATTGAGTCCTTTCCCATAAAAGTGATTTCCACATCAGCAACCCCAACGATGGTACTCAAGTTTTGATGAGTCCAATGGTTCACAAATTTCTTAATGGTTTTAGAGGTGACTTGGTCAAGTGACAGTTCAGTCAATTATGATAACCCATTCAACGATCAAAGTGAATGGGAAATATTTTATAACATGTGAAGGATAATCACAACAATTATCATGGTATTGATTGGAAATTTTATACATATTATTCAATTAATCATAGAAAGAAAGAAATAAATTAAATATAGTCATGATAAATGAACTTTACCTTTTTACCATTAGTAAGAATAATGACATAATTAGAATTACCAGTGTTTAATTTCCATGTTTATGAAGGGAGCATGACTCGTGCTGATTACGTGTTTTAAATAAACTAAAGTTAATACAACGATAAACAAAGAGAAGAATTAAGAAAGCTCTTATTGATAGATACACTTAGTTGTTGAATACATTGTGTAAGATCTCTATTTATATGCATACAATAAAGTACAAGTTAATATAACGTTAAAAAAGAATTAATATATGCATGTACTAGCATAATGCACCATGATCCATTAGTGTAGAGATACATGAAGTAATGGTTGTAACGATAATGGTATAAATAGAATAGAAATACCTCTATTATTATTTTAACAACTTAAATATATTATTTTATATTTTATTAAATGCATAATAATATATGTCAAATTATAATTGACAGTCTATACGGGCATCATAAATTTATTCTTACCTACTCCACTATGTTGAGAGTTGGAATCGATTAGCAGGGACTCTATATTTGGATTTTTCCTGGATGGAAACCCATCTTCACATTGTCTCGTATTGGACAAAGTTACCTTACTATAAGACTTTCGGATCGTTCCGATTGAATATGATAATTGAACACCAATCATACAGATATGGAACTGGCGAGGGAGCACATTGGGGATCCTACTATTAGGACACTTGTGAAGTGTGAACCATGTCTGATAACTACTCAATGTCAAATAATCTAAGCAGATTTAACCAAATTACTACTGCAGAAGAAGGCCACACTAATTAAGGAAGCAGATGAAAATGGATGTACTGCACTTCACTATGCTGCATCCCATTGTAAAACAAAAGAAGCAGCTGAGATGGTAGCTCAGTTATTAGAGGCCGATTCCTTAATCAATGCGTATATACGAGACAAACATGGCAAGACAGCTCTTCCTCTGCAGAGAGTACTCCCACAAGTTATGTAGTAGAGGAGCTGATTCGATGTTTGCCGAGATTGGTTGGAATCGATAGACAACACTGATCAGAATTTTTTCATACTGCTGCACAAAATGAATGGACGTCACCATTTTTAATCCCGGAGATCCTCCTCTGTCTGGAACCAAAGGTGGTTGAAGGATAACTGTGGAAAGATACCTTTACATTCGGCTATCTACAGTTCAGAGACTACCCCTGATGAAGGTTTAAGAATTCTAGTCAAGGATATTAGAGTGAACAAGAGACCAACAGGGATAATTTAACAGCTTCTGACATTTCAATAATAAGGTATCATCTCAGGACCTCTATTTTTGTTTGTTACTTTAATAAACAAGGAAAAACTGACCACTATTATATCGTACCAGCTTCAGGAATTGACAACGCAAATAGGAGGATTTTTCCGAAAAATAGGACCTCTACTGTTGTTTACTCAAGTGACTTATGACTATTGATTATTAGGTGCATGACAAATAAGCTTTAATAAGGTTCTAAAGCTGGCCTTTGATGAGCTATTTGGACAATCTGTACCGAATATAAGAACTAATCAATGAAGAAGTAAAAAGAAACAAGCCCATGATCCTCCATGCGAAGACTGATGCTGATGAACGACGTAAGAAACACACAGAACAGGCCGACGAAGTATGGGAAACCCATTTGGTTGTGTCTGCACTAATTGCTATGGTTACATTTGCAGCTGGTTTTACACTGCCTGGAGGCTACAGCAGCTGCGGTGACAACAAAGGGATGCCCAATTTAATAAAATCAGCAGCTTTCATACATTCATGGTTTCTAACACCTTAGCAATGCTTCTAGACACTTCTGCTCTGGAGTTGTTATCTATGTGAGTGCGGATGAGGGTCAATGGTAGGACAAGAAAACTTAATGTTATCAGCATTCTGGTGCACATTCTCTGCTACCGTAGCAATGGTTGCAGCATTCATAACGGGTACCTATGCTACGCTGAACCTCTCGAAGGGACTTGCCATTCCCCTGTGTGTGTTTGGTTGCAGCTTTCTTCTATTTGGTGAGTTACTACTATACAAGCTAACCAAATTGACATCTATGTAAAAAATTTAGAGAAAATCCCAAGCTCTTTAGCGTATTAAGCTTTGAGTAGAACAACCAATTTTACTATCTAACTTATTAGAGTTGTAGAACTTTTATTTCTAGCTCCTAAAACACTCTATTCTAGAAATTGTATTTGCATAAGCAGATGTGATCAATGGGCAAACATTCCATCCCAAAGAAAATCAGCAAAGTGTGTCTATCTGTAATTTTGTATAAATGATGAACCCTAACCTAATCACATTAGCTGCCTAGCCATGATCCGGTAACCTTAACTCATGCGTAGGTAATACTTTATGGTTAGGTATGACAAAGAAAACAAGCACCAAGGACAGTTTAAGATTCCCCACTCACAGAAAAGAGTAGTCCAAAGTAAGATAGATTTTGTTCAATTCTAAATGTTTGACGCAAATTAGTATATTATTCGCAATAAATCCAGAAAAATTTATACAGAGATATCACATATTACTGAAAACACCAACATTCATTAAAATGTGTAAATTTTAATTAATTTCACAAATGCCAACATCCATCAAAATGTGTCAATTTTTATTAATCCCAGTACCATTCAAGATAACGAAACAAATAAGAATGGAAAGCAAGTAGCACACCTTTTTGAATCCAACACTTTGGTTATGTAGATCGCCACTGCTTCAGATTCCATCACCACTCTCTTCAATCGGAAATCCACTATACAATATCGAATTCAAAAATCCAAGATCCCAACCTTTAAACCAATTTGATCACAAACTAAAAATCAACCTTGAAATCAGTCAAACACGACTACAAGAAGCAAACCCATTATCAGAAACCTCTTGTTCATCCAAAAACTGATCATCAGTGATCCTAATAGCAGCATGCAAACTGATAACAACAGCTCCAATTATGCAAGAAACCAAAACATTCATACCCACATGTATAAATGGTAAAGCAACAACAGTAACCAAACTTAACAAAAACAACACTAAGCGATCATCAAGTGTTTGATTGTATACCACAATGGATTCATCCCTAAAGAAATAAAGAAAAAACCAACCAACAAATATAATCAAGAATACTATCATTGAAAGTGGATGCCATAGTAAACTCAAAAACAGTACAATCAAAGCAACGATAGTGTAATTAACACGAAAATAACTAATGTTTTTTCTGATACGTGTCGTAGTCTCGGCGTAGCTGTAAGGGAATGCAAATGCTGAGAAATCTAAGAGTTCATTCCATGGTCTACTTGATGCATAAACTGCTTGAACTCTTTCTGTTGCTAAGGTTACTAATTCAGTTCTTGAATCTGATGTTGGGGCAGTTATTGTTGTTTTTGTTATTGGGATTGGAATTGTTCCATAGCTTCCTGATGTTTGTTGATCTGGTTTCCACATAATCAAACTCAAATTTGTTTGAAGCAAAAATTCCCAAATTGAGAAACCCTAATTTCTAAATATTCCACTCCAGAAAAGTCTTGTTTTTTGCTAACTCTATATGTTGATATTCTCTGTTTTGTCTTTCTTGTTTTCAGGGGTTTTTGATATTAAGATTGCCAGGTCATCAGCTCTGGCAAAAAAGAAAAAGAAAAAGTAAGTGCTCGCCATGAATCAGAATAAAATGGTATTTCAGTAGTACAGTTTTTTTTTTGTTGGTGGTGTTTTTTTCTTGGTTGGACTATTTTGATAGAACAGGTCCTCCTATATTTTTGGATTATTATAGAAAATAATTCAAAAAATGCTTGAAACTTAAAAGGTCGCTATTCAGATCGGGAACTTGGGCTGAAGAAAAATAATTTGGGACTACTGATAAGTTAAAACTAGATTTGTGTCCTTACTACTAATATGTTTACACCTTTTTTTTTTGGTTTCTTAAGGAAGTCACGGTTTTTGAACATGGTAGGTTCACGATTTTGGAATCGAAATACTAACGAATTCCAAATTGAATTTGATTTTGATGTTTACTCCTTAGAGTTCAATACACGGTAAGAAAGAGTTTCTCCTTTTATTGTTTTTTTTTCCCTAATTTTTTTAAACCAACCATACATTGCCAAATGTTCTCACCAAAACTCTCGTTTCACAAAAGCCACAAAAGCCTTATTTCGACCAATAGGAAGCGAGGGTTTCCTCACGTTCAACGTGGGAGCTTTATTTGTCTAGGCATTTAAGTCTTTAGATAGGATCATTAGGGTGATGTCCTTACACCCTTTATCCACATAGTTTTCGTGATGGCTAATATATTCATGGTTAATTAGTGTTTAAGTTGATTAACTAGTTAGTTAAATATGATTATATAGTTAGTGTTAGAGAAGAAGAAGAAGAAGAAGAAGAAGAAGAAGAAGAAGAGGAAGTCGAGAAACCATTAAAACAAAACTAGATTTTGGTGATTTCAACAAAGAAAATGAATAATCACATCAAATTGAAGATAATAATGTATCAAACAAACATGTATTCCATCAAGAAACTAAAAATCCACTTCGTATGCGTTTGTATGTGATCGTTAGCAAAAAAAACTTCATTTTTACATGCATTTAGTGTTGTTACGTCCCAAAATCGGTAGATAATGGATTATGGATTAGTGCATATTTTACATATTTAGAGTGTCAATTTCATGCACTTATTTGCTATATTTCATGTGAATTATTGTATAATACGTTTGTTTTTGTTTATTTATCTTTTATTAGGCGGAATCATCCAGAAGAACTGAATTAACACTTAATTATGCAAGGAAAGAAGTGATACAAAGGAATAAATACTCAAGATCAGCTGGAACTTGTCAAATCCAGGATTTCTTGTCACCATCTTGTATAGAATTTAATTACGAAGCCAACGCAAAAAGAATGAGGTCATTCCGAGTTCGTACGAAGAAGTTATGAGCAAAACAGTGAAACCAACTTGGATTTGGTATCTGTTGGGCCTTATTGGGCCTGCACGGGAAGAGAAATAAGAGAAGCGTTTTAGGCTCGCCTTTGGCGTGAAAATTAGGGTTTTGTTGGTTTTTGAGGAGGTTAAGTCTCCTAATTGGATAAGGATCACAAGGAGGTGGAAAAGTTTAATGATAGTAGGTTTCCTAATTGGATAAGGATCAAGAGGAAGTTACCAAAGCCTATATAAAGAGGAGCCTAGATACAATTTTAGGCACAACTTCTCACAGATAGAAAACTAGGGTTTAGTTTTACTTTTCAAAAACAATTTATGATTTTCTTTAATATTTTAATGGATTTTAAGAAAGCTATGTCTAGCTAAATTTCTTTGTTAAGGTGAAAGGATGAACTCGTAGTATTAATTTTCTTGTGTTTCAAAATTAGGATTTTCAATTATAAAAGCTTAATGTAAATGTTTTGTCTCTCTTTCAGTGTTTTACTTTCTCGATGATTTTTCATATTCTATACCACGTATAGTTCATTGTTTGATTAGTAGAAGAACTCGTTGACCCTTTCGCGATAATCGTTTTATGAATATTCTTTGACTATTTATGCCACGTATACTTAGTACTTCGAAATTCTACCTTAGGTTGAGAACAAAAAATTCTTTTTGGAAATTTTTTTCTTCGATTCTTAAACGAAATATCTTCCGTGTATTAGTAGCTAGATTTTCTATTTTGCACGAGTAAAATCGATACCCTTTGTGATGAACGCAAGTAAACCCTAATCTACAACGGATTCCCGAAACCTTAACGCTTTTCTATTATTGATTTCAATCTTTATTAAATAGTTTTAATTCATTCATTAGTTTAATTCTTTACAAAAATCGGAAAAACATCTTTTGACCTGAAAGTTACTTGAATTAATTAGTATAAGTAATACACACTCCTCGTGGGAACGAACCGTATTTTCTCTTGTCTACATCTTTCGGCACTGTTCGCTTGCGGTAAAACAAAGTCGGTTTTCCGACGTATCAATTATATTATCTACCGATTACACACTCCGTCACAAAATTCATCATAATCGGTAGTTTTGATAACATCATTTACTACTGATTATACCGAATAAGCCCCAATTTGAATTTTTTTTCTTTCCAACTTCCGATTTTTTTGTTCTCCATAATCGGTAGCTTAGTGAACTTAAATATCTACCGATTGTAATATAAGCCCCAAATTGATTTATCTTCCCAATTTCGATTTTTTGTAGTCCTATAATCTCTAGTTTGGCGGATCGATTATCTACCGATTGTAAAAGTAGTCCCAAATATAAATTTTTCCAAACTTATAATATTTCTATTTTTTCTACATTCACAATCGGTAGAAAGTAACTAAAATTAACTACCAGTTATACTGACTTTTCAGGTTCAGAAACCTGACTAGTTTGTGGTTACAATCATTAGTAAATTGGTTATATTTTCCTAATAATAATGATATAATCGGTAGTATTATAAAAACTTAAACCTCCGATTGTTGTTGATTTTCATCCAAAAACTTTTCTAATAGCCTACTATGCTGACGATTGAGGTGAACTAAAATGCAAGTTGATAGTGAAGTAAACTTAAAAAATTTAACATAATATTGTCTAAACTGAAAGAAACCGGTTCATCCCTTACTACATAATATTGTTCAAAATATTTTAAAACACCTAGCAATAACAAAATAAAACACATCATAGCCATTCAAATGCATCAATCTCCTTGATCTCATCAAATTGTTCCACTCTTTGTTACTCTCTTCTTCTTAACACCAACTTTTGCTCTTCTTTTTTTCTTTTTAGCCTCATCATCTCCTCCCTTCTTGTTCTCATCATCTTTTTCTTCTAACTCCTCGGGTGGACCTATATAGTCATTATTTTCATTATAATATGGGTTTACACCTTCAAAGTCCGAGTCCCTAAAAAAGAGTCTTGGATCATGAACTTCTCTTTGTTCTTCTTCTTCTTATTCAATGTAGTTGAGAGGATTGTCAGCACTGTTCCAAGGATTCCCAGGATCGTTCGCCCAACGTACAAACTCCGGATCATTGGCCATCATAGTTAGAATTTCTTCTGGAGTTATTGGTCTAACTATTTTGGGAAAAGGGTGTGAAGGATGAGTAGCCTTTTCCTTTCCCTTTTTATTCCTGAATATAAAAAAATACATAACAAGTTGTAAGCACATAACTCAATAGATCAAAAAATACGAAAGAAATTAAGAAAATAACTAACTACACTGTTGACAAAACCTTGTTAAGTTTATAAATCTTTGTCATAATATTTCGACATGGATTTAACAAGTTGTATACACAATCGGTAGTTAGTGTTGGCAATTTAAGGAGGAGCCAAACTGCCAAAGAGTAATATTTCTGATAATAGTCACAAAATGTCCATATATGGGAATATGACCTCTTGAATCATTAACTAACAACACAATATCTATTAGAAAATAAAAATAATTACATCAAACATGCTAAATAATTATTTAAGAATTTAATCACAAACTTGCATGTGAGAAAACATATAAAGATCTAATAACAATTAATCAAAATTATTCCAATATTGAATGGAACCATAATAGAAAGACAATATAAAAAAAAAATTAATTACTCATAGTCGGTAGGTCGGCTTCCTTATAACCTTCCGAGTATAGACGATCGGTAGGTATGGTTGGAAATTTAACTACCGATTATATGTCAATTTTGGACATAAAATTATATTTGTTAAAGCAACTATAATCGGTAGATAAACCATGATTAATAACTTCCGATTAGAGTTTAGCCTTAAAATTGGTTTAGAAAACATAATGCATAAAACGGTAGATAAACAGATTTTATATCTACCAATTATATCCAATATTTATACAAAAAGAAAATACAGGTCATAATCGGAAGATAAATAGAAATTCGATCTACCGAATAACTGATAAAGGATGATGTTCTTAGAAATGAAGAAATCGAGCATGTAGATAAAATCAACTTGATATCTACCGATTATGCATCGTAACAGAAAACCTTAGATATTTTTTTCTTCTGATTTCTTCAACTTAAGCAATAAAACCCTAAAAGTTCGATGTAACTTACCTTATTTGGGCCTTTTGAAGTCGATCGATAGTCATATCGTAAGATTCAGTGGAATAATCGATTTTAATAACTTCGTGTTATTCATTCGCAATAATCTCCTTTGATTTCGATTGAGACCCAATAGATGAATGATTTGATCATGAAACTCGAGTAGGTTTAGTCATCGTCATATGGATTGACAAAAAATGAATCGGCAGATGGAGAAGGAGAGGGAGAAGTAGAAGAGGAGAAATTGTTTTAGTTTAATAAGAATGATAATGATAGATTTAGGCTTTGTATTAGAGTAAAGGTTATTATAGGATTTTTGATCATCAATAGGACATCCCATATCCAACTCAATTGTATGGGTATAAATAAGTATCCCCAAATTATTATTTTTCGTCCCCCAAATACACCAAGCTATTTAGCCAGCCTGTTTTTTCATTCTAAGTTTTGGGAAGAAAAAAATGGTTATACTAATTAGTGGGAAAATTCAAAACTAAAACCTTATAATATTATAAGTGGTGAGTTTTTGACAAGGGCTAGAATTATAAAATTACCCTCTGGCTAGCAGCAGGAACATAAAAGTATATGCGCATATTCCTAGTTTTATAACAAAAACACGAAATATTGTATCTTTACTTATATATTCCGCAAGCGAATTAAGAATATAGTTTCTCTAACCAACTACAAGAATTATGAACGGATCCTGTAACCTCTCTAATACTCACAATATTTATACCATATCTAATTAGTCTCAAGTCGTATAAATTCCGCAGTTGAATTCCTTGAACTCGACTCGAATGCGCATCGATGTTCCAATAACATTTATTAAATTTGGGAGTAACTAATGTTTAATCCCCAAAATACATTTTAGCTTGACGCCTTGTTCTTAAAGAACATATCACAAATTGTTGTCTTGAGCTTAAAGTATGCCACTTTAGCACTTTGCTCAAGGACAAGCCATGAATTATGTGTCGTTCCTCTTGGACGCGCCACAAATAAAGAACAATATCTCCAAAGACACATCGCGCTTCTGATCTAGGCTAACCCTAGCCTTTTCCTGCATTAGCGCATTCATGCTAGAAGCGCTAGCTTCCTAGCTCATCAAGCAAATTGGCACTAGTTTCCTTGGCTAGAAGCGTTCTAGCCGCGCTAGCTTCCTCGTCCAAGAAGGGTCCAGTCTTAGCGTATTGGACGAAATCCTCCTTGGCGCTAGCACCTTCATAGCCCTAGCGCATTAGCGCTAACTTCCTTGACCATTGGCGCATTGGCGCTAACTTTCTTTGTCCAACAACGCATTAACGCTAGCCTCCTTGACTAAGCAGCAGCAAAGGCGCTAGCTTCCTTGCCCTTTGGCACTAGCTTCCTTAACCTTGGCACTAGCTTCCTTGACTTTAGTAGCGTCCTATCCTAAGCGCCAAAGCGCTAGCTTCCTTGGACAAATATGCCATAAGCGCAAGCTTCCTATCTATGTGATAAGTGCATAATTTACATAATTTGGATATCAATTTTCTATACATTTTTTAGTTATTTCTCTTGTATTTTGTGTATATTACGTTGTTTTAAATTTTATAGGTATTTTGGAGTCAGATGAAGTAAAAGAAGAGAAATAGCAGCTCAAGGCATTGCTAGGTGGCATTGAATGTTGGCAAGCCCAAAGAATAGAAACATACAAGTCTAAATTGTGTGTAAAACATAAATCACTGAGGAGAAGCCAGGTTTACAAAGGAATTGAGAATTACTGAGGGATAATCAAAATATTTCCATTATAGGGGAAGACAAGCATTTCTATTCGGGGTGCTTTCATCTCAACACAAGAAAAGATAAAGCTAGGTTTAATTAAACTCGACCAAGCTCACAATACAGTTCTCGTTGTTGGTTCAATGCCGACTAGATTTGCTTTTGAGAGAGAAACGATGGGTTGTTTGCAATAAGTGAATTTGAAATTGTTTATACCGTGAAAGTAGAGAGTTGGTTTATTCTGTGAGCGATAGAAAGTCTTAAGTCCATGTAGATGAATTTGCAGAGATGAGATGATGTTTAACTGCTGGAAACAAAAGAAGTGGTGAACCTGAGATGTAGAGATGGGTACTGAAGAATTTCTGGGTCTCTGATAGAGAAATAATTGTGGTGTTATCTGGTTCTTGGTTCAAATTCAAAAATATAGAAGATGGAAAGATGGTTCTTGAGCTTTAACATGAGATTAGGAAGGATGGGTTTCTGTCATTGCTCGATTTGAAAGATTAAGAAGGATGTACTCGTTGTGAGTTGTGTAATGGTCGATGAAGGAGATGGTGGTCGCGATCGACGGTTAGAAGTCAGGGAAACAAGATGTTTTTGCCGTGATTATGGTTGGGTATGTTGAGCTGTGAGGATTGAATGGTGATATTGGTTGAAATTTTGGATAATGTTTGTTTCCGTGAAATAGGTTTGTCTCGAATTGAATTTTGCATAAAAAGTGATCAAGCTTATGGTGATTTGGGTAAGGTTCTTGCTAGAATTGCTTGCAAAAATACAGGGAAGGAGTCTGAGTTTATATGCCGAGGAAGTGACTATTGGGTTTTAGGTGAATAAATGGTGGCGTTTTTTTGAATAAGATAGGGAAGAACTGGAAGAATGTGTGTGTGTGTGTGTGATTTTGAATGAATGGGTTTGATGTTATTGTGGTTAAATGATTGCATGGAAGAAGGTGGATGACGTAACAAACACCAACAGACTATGCCGGAAACACAACCAGTAATTGCACGCAAGGCTTGTGAAAATGCCTTAAAGAACTGCCAGACTTATTTGAAATTGCCTTGTCAGTTTCCCATGACTGACAGGCTTATTTAATGCTTATGACCATGTTTTGGGCTTATTGAATTCGTGGGATCTCTTTATGAATTTGATTTTTGGGATGGATATGTATGGACTTGAAATATTTTTGGAAATTGATGAGTTAGTGTTTGATTGGAAAGAGAGTTCTATTCTAAGAAGGTCTCTACAAGGGAGAAAGCTACAAAAGAGCAACTTCAACAAGAGGGAGAAATATCTAGGTTTTGACCTAGTTATCTTTTCACCTCTTCTACTTCATTTTGGAGGTTTGCGCGGGAAGAATTCTCACATCTAGTGTTTGCAATTTCAATTCTTCTTCAATTGTGTGAACTCCAATAATTATGAGTAGTTAATTTTATTGTTGGTTAGGGAATAGTTGGATTTCTCAAAAATGATACTTTGAATTAATACATTAGACTTGTCTCAATATTATCGATTATGATTCACTACAAATATCTCATTGATTGATTGTTTGTTTGTTTGGTTACGTTGCAAATTGATTGAACTCATATTCATATCTAAAGCTAATTTAGGGTTTATTATACGGAAAAGTGATACTCCTTGAATACAAATAGCATAGTGTGGTTATTGCTTGTAGTGATACATCCTAGTAATCATATGTGACTCATGACCTTTGTTAAATTGAATTAGTGCGTTTTCCACGTTCAATTGCATTGATTAGACTAATTTCATGAACCTTAATGCTCTTCGGGAATTAAACTTTATTATTGCTTTTACACGTTAGGTTGTTCTCTTGGTAGAATTCATATTTGCATCTTTTAATATGTTTGGTGATGATTTGAGGAATTTTTTGGGATATTCTTGCGATCAAGGTATTCTAGGGATTTTGATAAAACGATATTAAATATCAATTCTAATATTAGTTCGAGAACATGTTTTGTGAATGAAAATGAAACCTTGACCAATATTCTCACCTATTGATTCTTTTCTTCAATTTCATTGCTTTCTTGGTTTGTTTAATTAATTTTATTGAATCTGAAAAATCCCCCCTTTTATATAAGTAATCAGATATAAATAACAACCCATACCTACCTGTGGGAACGATCCTTTCTTACCCTTGCTTCACAATAAATCATAAGTAGTGAGAAAGTAATAAATAATTTTGACGTGCAGACGACCATATCACTACGCTAGCCTCGTTGGCGCTAGCTTCCTTGACCTTTGGCGCAGCTTCCTTGACCTTGGCGCTAGCTTCCTTAACTTTAATAGCGTCCTATCCTAAGCGCCAAATCACAAGCTTACTAGCTATGCTAGCCTCCTTGACCTTGGCGCTAGCTTCCTTGACCTAGATACGCTAGCTTCATTGACTAGCATTAGCTTCCTTGATTGGCTATACTAGCTTCCTTGGACAAGTAGAGGCCTATCCTTTGCGCTAAAAATGCTAACCTCTTTGACTTGGCAGCGTCTTAACCTTTGCGACTAAAATAATAGCTTTCTTGAAAAAATTCTAGCACATTGGTTTTGCCTCGAAAACGCTAGCACATTGGCCTTGATATTAAAGCGCTAGCACATTAGCTTTCGCGCTAAAGCGCTAGCACATTATCATTCGCGCTTCCCTTGCTAGATAATTCCCTAAAAATACGCTATTCTTTTCAGCACTGGCCTAATGCTAACGCTAGCCTTATATGGCAATCCAATATGCCTTCTTGCTAAGGAAGCGCCTTGCAATATTTGCATTAAACACTTTCAGAATTATGCCTTGCATACTTTTAAGTTGACTTCTGTCTATTAAAACAACCATGTTACTCATAAGTTAGTACATAATCACAAAACTTACTAGACTCGATAATGATCAGTCTAATTACCAATCCAATAAGTTGCACGACTTGCCTCACTGACTTAGAAGGTCATTTAACTTGACTTGACTTGACCTAATCAAAACAATGGTAGTTCACGACTCCACTATCATTCTACGAGATATCAAATACAACACATGGGGGATTCTTATAGGGGTATTGTACAAAAGAGGTTAAGCTCCCTTGAGGTTTAAAACTTATTGTATAGAAGAGTGTTGAACTGTATGCTGAGAAAGTTAACAACAGAGGTTTTTGTGCTATTGCTCAAGCTAAGTCTCTGAGGTACAAACTTTTTGGTGGGCTTGCTTTGTAGGGTATGTATTCGTATTCTTGTGAATGGCCTCAATGTGGCCTGTTTTTGTATTTATGTACTGCAATATGGCCTGTTTTTATATGATTGCAATATGGTTGTATGTTTTGGTGTAGTTGGTGTGTCTATGTTTAAATTTGGATAAATTAGGGTATTGCATGTATGTCACCAACAAGGATCTGAATTACAACGTCAACACAAGGATGACGAATTAAGAAATTTTATTTGCTTATTTTGAGTATTGCTTATCACAGTTTATTGCATTATAGTAAATTTCATTTTTTCCCACTCGCTTTTGCTTATAGCAGGTTACTACTTGTAAATGACATTGACAATCACTTTTTCCACCCTTGGCGAGAAGACTACAGTGTTGTCTCCTGAAGTACTTATTGGTGCTGGGATTCCCTTCTGCAGGTGATCTACGGTGTGCTTTGATTTGCATTTCTGTTTCCTTTTTCTGAATTTGTAGTACTTTTGAAATCTACAATTACTTCATTCATTGTATTTTTTCTATGTCAATTAATTAGTTACTCTTTGTATACTATGCTTAATACTATTTCGTCTCTCTTGGAAATTGAGTCGTACATTAGAAGCCTTATTCGTAATATTGCACAACTACGTGAGATGCCAGATTCTTTTGTTAATATGTATTTTCGTATAACTACATATAACTTCTTTTCTTCTGTGATCCACATGTAAGAGGTTGGTTTTTATGTCTCAGTAATGATATGCAATCGCTAGTTTTAATTATGTATTTTGAATCCTAATATTTTCATAGTGTGGGTTTACTTGGATAAAAATATTTTGTTACATTTATCTTCGTTCATTTTTATATTTCCATAGGGAATCTTTCATTAGTGCCTTAGGGCTGTAAAAATAGACGGAACTCTTAAAGTGATGTAGCTTGTCACACTATGAACTTGCTAAGTTTAATTATTAATGGACCAAGTTGCCGGGCAATTGAGAAATTCTATTTATATACATGCATGTAGATGGAATTGCATAATTTCCATAAGGACTGATGACAACTTGACAACACATACGAGAATGAATCATATTTTCATTTAATCTGGTTCACCTGAGCTGCTTGGATGCTTTAAAAGCGTGATTTATTAAATAATAACGAGATTTAAATTACTCAATCTGTGTAACTGTAGATTTCTCATCTCTAGCTCAGAATCGAATTTATCACTGATTCCATTTTTTGGTTTTGGTAGCTAGAAGCAACTTTGTTCCTTTTCCCTATTAATTTGTCCCTTGTAATTTCATTTTTGTTTAATCTCTTTGCAATTATCTTTTTCTACCTGTAATCCATCGGACATGTGACTATTGAATTTATAAATTGTTTTTGTTATTGGCAGGTAAAGCTTGCATAAAAAAGGTGCTTCCTAGTAACTGTCTCCAGAAACTCATGGAACTGCACCATGTAGTTTCTTGCTGATATGCAATCGCTACTTTCCATACTCAGTTAGATGAGTTACCTAACTTCTGTCAAAAACATGCAGAATTGTTGATTGAATTCACAACTATTGCATAACTCCCATCTGTGAATGAATGAGATTGAATTATAATTTTTCTTTATCTTTGAACTGCTGAAGTGCGAATTTACTTTCTTCTAAGAACTGTTATAATTCATAAACATGCATGTTAAGTCAGTTCTTAAGCTTAATTATTACATTTCATTATTATGCAAGATCATTTTTAGTTGTCATATAAAGAATACCTTAGGTTAAATTATAAAATCTTTGTGTATATGCAGGTCCAGGAACAACACTTGTCTTTAATCTTCCCGCCAACTGAAGAAGGTTCCTCTTTGAGTTCCATTTTTTGTTAAGGCCAACTTGCACAGCTGTGTTTGCATCTGTATTAAATTTTCTAGCTAGCATTTATATTTGTCTAAACTCAGGATTAAATATTTTATTTTGTATGTAATTTTGAACCTAATGAATACAATGAATATCGAATGGAAATGTCATTTTGAGTTTGAATTCAGGTTTTATTTGAGTTTAATTTGGAACTGAATATTGAACGGAAATGTCATTTTGAGTTTGAATTCAGGTTGTATTTTTGAGTTTAATTTGAGTTCCATTTGAGTTTCAGTAAGATTCACCCAAAAAGATTCAGCCAGATCTAAATCTATTTTTTTATATAATTAAAATCTACCATCGCTAAAATCAGTCTTCACCTCTTGACCGTTAAAACCGGTCATATAATAAAGTCATTCCGCGACCCCCAATATTCATCGTAGGTAAATAAGACGCTCAAACTACAACCCTATTCACGACCACTAAGACGGGATGTTTAACTCAATTCTATGACCCGTATTGACGGTCGTAGAACTTCTATTTTCCACTAGTGTACCTCTTAGTTGTTCTGCACTTGAGGACTTGATTCGTTAGAAAAATCAATCTAAATCCATTTCAACCGAAGTGATCCTCAAAATCAAGTTAGTGAAATATCAGAGTCGTGGACAAAACCTCTCTACATCATTACCCCAAAAGACAAAGAAGCCTCCTCCTCTTATCTGATCATATCCAAAGCGATGACTTCACTCTTGTTACTGCTACTTACTTCAACCATATGATTCTACTGTTGGAAACTACCGAACTTGTAACTCTCAAAGTGATACCATCAAGTCCTCTCACCCTTCGATCAAACCTTCATAAAAAAACCCATGGTCATGACATTCATCTCATCCATCACTGGTAATGAGGCATCCACAACCATCTTTAGCACATGACGAACATCCAAGGCGCACAGTCACCTCAGATTCAGGGTTCTTCTCTCAACTTCTAGAATTTGGTTTACAAGTTGCTGGTCAGAGATCCAGTGATATACTCACTATAAAAAAATCTCACACTGTGCATCCTCCTTCGGTGTAAGCCCGCAAACCGTGCCTCCTCCAGCGCACACCTTCTTCTCCAGTGCTAACTCTTTCCACAGAATAAGGAATTTTCATCGAAGCTGGAATTTCTCACAGAAGAAGAGACACTATTATAGAGATAGCATCCTCATGAAGCCAACATCTTTACTACGACAACATCTCACACTCCATCTCCCAACAATAGTCATGCTTGCTTCTCTACTCCATCGTTGTTACTCCTACTATTACCTCTTCATTCTATAAACTAGGAAATCGACAGCAATCGGTAAGGAATGGGGCAAAGAATCCTTCATAATAAGTATTCATTATGTCCCTTATAAAACATACCAAAAGGGCACACTAATTGAAGACATGAGCTAGGAGATATGACTCTTACACTGAAGTCTACAGAATCTGAAATTTCACACGGGATTACTAATCACAAATGGTTATGCATGGTTGGATAATCTAGCAAACTCTGAATCGAGTAATTCTTTTTTCATATGATATCTTGGTCTCTTGGCTTCTAAAGTTGGTGTCAAACACCAAAATCCGACATCGTATGAAACATCAAAAGCTTCTGGAGTGAATGGTGTACAAACTAGGGTTTCCAGGCGGAATTGAGAAGACTCAGCTTTATAGAGACCCTATCCGCCCATGGAATCTTATCTTCTCAGACATACCATCATCTGAGGTCTCAATGTATCTCCCAAGAAGATCTCACCACACTAGAAGGCGTCATAAACCTTGTATCAACACTGCTGCTGGTTTCCACTATCTCTAACTTTGATGTTACTAGCTACAACTCAAAACATCGTCTCCGGGTGTCTTATCTCTTATCTACTGCCGTTGTTATGATGCTATTATTAGCACTTGATTGATGCATACTCAAAACCCAAGGACGTTTAACGCTAATATTCTTTCTCTGCTCACAGGAAACATTCCTGACAAGTACGTGGACATCTACTAATCCCAAGCAGAGTTAATGCTAAGGGGCACATATCTCAATTTCAGAGGAACATGAGCTAAGTACATCTCCTTATACTCATAAAATTTTGATTATACATATATAATTACTATAAACATATTGTCACCATCTAGTGGTTACTGCAATATTACGGTTCCTCACTAAGCTGGGGACTTAATGTAGATGATGAGTTTTTAACAATGGATAGAATTATAAAATCGCCCCCTGCCTAGCAGTATGAGCATAAAAGTATATGCGCATATTTCTGCGTATATTCCTAGCTTTATAACAAAAACACGAAATATTGTATCTTTACTTATATATTCCGCAGGCGAATTAAGAATACAGTTTCTCTATATAACTACAGCCATTCTGATCTGATCATGTAACCTCTCCATACTCACAATATTTATACTATATCAAATAGTCTCAAGTCGTATAAGTTCCACAGCTGAATTCCTTGAAATATACTCGAACGCGCATCGATGTTCCAATAACATCTATTAAATATGGGAGTAACTAATGCTTAATCCCCAAAATACATTTTAGCTTAACGCCTTGTTCGCAAAGAACAAATCATAAATTGTTGTCCTGAGCTTAAAGTATGCCACTTTAGCACTTTGCTCAAGGAAAATTCAAAAATTATGCGACGTTCCTCTTGGACGCGCCACAAACAAAGAACAATGTCTCTAACAATAGATCGCGCTTCTGAGCTAGACTAACCCTAGCCTTTTCCTGCATTACTGCGTTCATGCTAAAAGCGCTAGCTTCCTAGCTCTGCAAGAATATTGGCACTAGTTTACTTGGCTAGAAGTGTCCTAGGCCTAGCGTTAAAGGCGCTAGATTTCTCGGCCAAGAAGCGTCCTAGCCTTAGCGCTAATCCTTGGCCTGGCAGCGTCCTAGCCTTTGCGGCTAAAATAATAACTGCCTTGCCAAAATGCTAGCACATTGGCTTTGCTTCCAAAACGCCAGCACATTGGCCTTGCTCTTAAAACGCTAGCACATTAGCTTTTTCTCTAAGGATCTAGCACATTACCATTTTTGCTAGCCTTGCTAGCCACTTCCCTCAAAATACGCCATTCTTTTCAGTACTAGCCTAATGCCAACGATATCCTTATATGGCAACCCAATAAGCTTTCTTGCTAAGTAAGCGCCTTGGAATATTTGCTTTAAACACTTTCAGAATTACGCCTTGCATATTTCTAAGTTGACTTCTGGCTATTAAATCAACCATGTTACTCCTAAGTTAGTACATAATCATAAAACTTACCAGACTCGACACTGATCGGTCTAATTACCGATCCAGTAAGTTGTGTGACTTGCCTCACTGACTTAGCAAGTCATTTGACTTGACCTAATCAAAACAGTGGTAGTTCACGACTCCACTATCATTCTACGAGATATCAAATACAACACATGGGGGATTCACATTGGGGTATTGGTCTAGCGTCTACAGAAATCGTGCGTTGTGGCAACACATCCACGAACAAGAAGGTAACAAGTAGTGGGACAGTTACAAGACAGTTGAGAGAACGAGGAGTAGTGGTCATATAAGTTGTTTGTACCTAAAAATTGCTCATAGGAAAAAAATATACAGTTGGAATACTTTTTAGGTTCGAGGATCAAAATCGTACAAAACGAATCCAAACAAGAAGAATACATGTCTAAGTTTTGCTTCAGTTACAAAAGAGGAGTGGATTGATCTTAGGGGAGGGAAGTAAAGAAAGTTGAAGGAATTTATGTGTGTTGAATGGCGTGTAGAGGTGAAGAATAATAGAACTTGTGAGAATGCTTTTTTATATGTTCTCCGTTCTCTGTTTGAAATGGGCTAATTAGCCTATTTATAGTAATTGGGATCACACACTTTCCTTGTAAAGTAGTAGAGGTAGTGAGGAGATGGAGAGATGGAGGTTGTGGGAGCAACCATCCACTTTGTCTTGGGAATTTTCTAGAAACTTCCAGATCATTACTCCATCATCTCTTCAACCGCTTCAACCATTACCACTTACTTCGTAACTTCCTTGTCATGGGGTATTGCTACGCCCATGTTGTTGTAACTACCAGACCAAAATCCCTTGTTTAATCCCCCGATGTAATATGATATGATCTCTCGTAAGAGTTAGTGGAGTCATGGACTCAAACTCGTGAGTTTGTGGTAAAACAATAATATTAGTAAGCTTAGCATGACAATATCATATTCGTGGCGTGTTTGTAGCCTATAATTTGTTCTTAGTGACAATAATACATGTAAGTGTTATTGGCTCAACCGTGGTGTTGCTAGCATAATTTTAGGGGAATGGTGCAGCAGCAGCAGCAGCAGGTCATGGCGTGACATCGGTAAGGCGTGGCGCGGCAGTAGCACAAATCATGACGTGGCAACAACATGGCAGCAGCACAGCAGGTGCTAGTACTAGATTTGCGCTGCCGCTAGCGCTTCTGTCTGACTTCTAGTGTGGATTTGTTGATTTTTTTGGCTCGGTTAGCTCCTGTGTGGCTTTGTTAGTTTGACGCATTCGTGCTAGGAGCGTGGCTAGGGATTACTAAGGCATGTGCTGTTGATTCTAGGGCCATTGCCTATGTTCTATTGGCATTGGCATTGGCATTTGATGATGATGTGACCATGACTATGACCTATATAGGGTTTCTCAGTATTGTGAGATTCAATTGTTAGCATTTATGCTTCAGCATTTTGTGCAGTGCATACAAAACATTTTCAAGAGATTCAGTCGTGGAAGTTTGCAACTTGAAATTATGCTTGATGCAACTCTGCAATTTAGATGGTATGTATCTAATTAGTGTTTTTATTCAGATATGGCATCACCTCTATTCTGAATGTTCACAATTTTGTATAACCTATCGTTCTGTTTTATACAAGTAATTCGCATGGATGCACATGAAATAACGAGGATTTAATTGATTATAGCTCTGAAATCTCAGCGGTGCATATATATGCAAAAGAGCTACAGGGATAATTTAGCCAGAAGATGAATATCCCTTCTCGATTTTATTGCAGAATGTAGGATAAAAGTAGTATTCATAATTCTGATGTTTGTTAGAAATTAATGTATATTTATTTCACGCTTCTGCAGCTAGGTAAAAAGTACCATTACAAGAGGAGTATTATAATTTTCTTCCTTGTCAAAAATTTACCATCAACACAAGTCTTCCTTACTTTTTGTAAATGACTCCACTACAATCTCCACAATCGTTACTCCTCCACTTCGTCTTTAACTTCCACCACTTACGAGAAATAAGTGTGTCTCTCAGAACTATAAAAAGACAGAAAGAACTAAGAACTGACAAGAAGACATATAGAATTAGCTATTCATCCCAGAGATAATCCATTTTATACTACACACTGCAATTACTCATCACACTGAGTTTTCTCAACCTTCTTTGCTTCCCTCCCCTAAGACCTACCCAATCTTCTCCACCATTGTGATCGAAGCAGGAAATGAACGACCATTTCTTGGTATAGGATCTTCCTGTTCGAGCTTGATCTCTTGAACCTACTTGAAAGTACTCTTTTGCAGTACATTTTTTTTCACCATAAAACAAATATATACAGTAGAACTTCGTTAAATTAATTCGTGATAAATTAATAATTTTGTTAAAATAATTTTTTTTCCAGGTCTCGATTTGGGCTAGTGTACTAAATTAATAACCCTGCTAAATTTATAAGATAATAAAAAAAATTAATTTCCAATAAGGCCCAACTAATATATAAATTAATAACCGGTGTAATAATACTAAATTATAGTGCCTTATTAGAATAGGAATCAAAAGTTGTTTGTTTGTTGTTCACATTTATATAACATTGGACTTCTTCTCTAATTTTTTGTAGTCCATTAGAAGTTTCAGAGTGATATTGTTATGTTTTTCTTCTTATTTTTTTAGTTTTAACATCAAAGTATACACATAATATGCAATATATTACCTTATATTATAATATAAAAATAATATGAACTGAAAACAAAATCTGTAGATATTTGTTATTATAGGAAAATAATCTACACATTTATTTTTGAAATTTAACTTTAAACTTGATATGTTTCAATATATTAATAACTTATTAAATTATCGATAAATTAATACTTCGCTAAATTGATATAATTTAGTAGTCCCGAGACTATTAAATTATCAAAGTTTATTGTAAACGGTCGTTTAGTTCTGGGTATAGTGCTGAAGGAATTATATGATGAATGGTAAGAGAAGAATGAGTTTTTCTTCCCACTTGTGTAATCTGGTTATGCAATGCATATCCCATACTAACTTACTTTTCTTTTAAATGGTTCCCCTTGTACATTTTTTTTCCCTTTTAAAGGATGGGGCAACAAGATCCTGTATCTTCTAATTTTTGTTCATAATATTTATTTATTGTCACAAAATAGTAACATTGAAAAATACAACCTTGAAAAGATAAAATATTACATAAATAATGAAAAAATAAATAAATTAGGAGCCATAAAAAACGATATCTCAATTGCAAATCAAAGTCGAAAGAAAAAATAGATATTTTGTGAAAGTGTCATATATTTAACACATAATTAATTGCCTACATGGTGAAGTGTATTCCCAGAGGAAAAGACTTTTTTGTTGTTTTGAACATGGTATACAAAATGTTTTCGAAATATGTATTACGTTGGAAGATATTCGAAGATCATGTACCTGGTTTAACTGCAAAGTATTTCAGTGATACCCGCTGGGAAAGTCATATCGAGGCATTTAAAGATTTTAGATATCAAACTAAATAAATTCGAACTGCTTTAATCAAAGTGGTTAAAACTGACAATGATGATACTTCTAGGGTTCAAGCAAACACTTTTTCAACAGATTCAGTTGGTGGAATTAGGAACTTTGATTTTCTACTAAGCAGATTATATGGTATGATATATTGCATAGTGTTAACATAGTTGGCAAAAGCTTACAATCTATAAACATGTAAATTGATGTTGTTATTGAAAAAATTTAAGGGTTCATTATATTTTTCAAAAAGTATAGAAAATATGGATTTAAGAATACCATGATCGTAGCTCAAGAAATTGCTAATGAAATGGGCATTGATCATGTGTTTTATGTCTTGTGACGACAAGTTCGTAGTAGAAGACACTTTGATGAGAGTGACGACGAAGATGAACTAGTGCAATCGGCTAAAGAAAAAAAAAAGAACTGAATATTTTATCTATATTGTTGATCAAGGTAGCATCTCATTGGAGACAAGGTTTGAGCAATACAAAACATACAAAGATACTTTTTGATTTTTGTTGATGACAGTTTGAAAGCATGTTGTACTCATTTTGAATCATTTCTCAAGCGTGGAATGGCTTCTGATCTCGATGTTAATGATTTATTTGCTGAATTGGAAATCATTAGAGAGGTTTTTCCAACTGACACAATAAATGCTATTGATATCTTGAATTTCTTAAAACAACAATATTTTTTTTCTAGTTACTTGTATTGCTTATAGGATATTGATGACTATTCCTGTTACAGTGGCATCTGCGGAGAGAAGTTTTTCGAAACTAAAGTTGTTGAAGTCATATTTGAGATCAACCATGTCACAAGAAAGGTTAAACGTATTAGCTCTAATATCTATTGAGATTGGGTTTTTAGACATAATTGATCTTTAAAATTTGATTGATGAGTTTTCTAACAAGAATACAAGGAGATCGAGGCTCAAATAATAATGTTATTGCTTCCGAAGGACGGATGCAATCATTTCTGCAATTACTTTCGTTTTTGTTTTTGATAGTCAAACTTTTACAAGTTCATCTTTATTTAAGATGCAAGTTATATAAGCAGAAAAACCATATAGTTGGCATTATTTTTTTTATTTCAGTAATATATGAGTAAATTTTATCAAAAACTTAAAATCTATATTTGCGAAATGTTTTTATTGCATTAAAGAATGCTCCAAGCTTTTCTCGCCCAGGGTCATCTAAATATCAGAGACGGCCCTGGTTATCTGTTTTCTACATTACAATTATGCACAGATTAAAGGATGTGGATAGATGGCAAGGAAACTACTATTTTTAACGAGAAAATGACAAAGGGTGGCATGGTACCTTCAGCAAAGGCTATATACCGAGCTAATATTAACATGAATGACATGGAGGTATAACTGCTCTTAAATAAATTCCATTACTCAAACTCTTTTATATAAATGTTGTATGTTGTGATTTTGTTATAAATGAGAATCCATTTACTAGGCTTTTATACTAATTTTTTCTATTCTCCAAAGTAAATTGCAGTATAGTATATTAAGTATTTCAAGTTATTAACACTAGTTAGTGTCTTACGACATGGTTATTTTATATGGATAACTGGGTTAATTGCGTGTAGAAACAAATTTAGATGAGACCGAAAGGATTAAAAATAACTGATAGAAGGTCGAAACTAGTTTTGGTGTCATATGATTTTGTTCTTTTTATCTTGTATTTATTGCCGAAACCAATTTTGGATACATATTGGTTTATGTTGAAACAAGGTCTGGTTTCATCCGAGTTTTTATCACTTTATAGAATATTTTTCGACGAAATCGATGTTGCAGGTGATACCATATTGAAACCGATGTTATATGTGATACCATATTTTTGTGTGAAACCAGTTTTGGTTTCATCTAATTGGGTTTCAAGTGATTTTGCCGAATTTTTTATAGTCGAAAACAATGTTCTTGGTAGTACAGAAGTTTATATTGAAACAAAGTTTGGTTTCAACTGATTTTGACATATTTAAACGTCGAAACGAATGTTTGGTTGGTAATTAATATGGTATGGTAAGCTAAGTTTGTATTTTATGGTGGTGGTGGTAGTGGTGGTAATGGTTGCATCAGTGGTGATAGTGGTATTGATGGTGAAGGTGGTACTTGGCGGTGGTGGCGCTGGTGAAGGTAGTGGTGGTCCTGGTTGGGGATGGTGGATGTGGTAGTGGTGGTGGAGGTGTTTCCGGTTGGTGATGGTTATGATGGCGGTAGCGATGCTGGTTAATGGTTACGCTGGTTAGTAGTGGCGTTGTTACTGGTGATGGTGGCGGTGTTTCTGGTGGTGGTGGGTGTTGTTGTCTAGTGGCGGCGGTGGTAATATTGCTGGTTAGTGGCGTCAGTGGTGTTGTCTGCTGGCGGTTGGTGGTGGTGGAGGCGTTGTTACTAGTTGGTAGTGGTTGTGGAAGTGGTGGCGGTGGGGGTGGTGATTGGTGGTAGTGGTGGTGGTGTCAGCATCGGCATAGGTGGTCCAATAATGGCTGCAATGGTGCTAGTAGTGGTAACAATTGTTTATAAGGAAAACGAATTTGAAGGATAATTTAATAAAAGTGGGGTGAGCGGGTGATAATTCGTCTAATCCTTAAACATTTGTATTGTTGAAGTACTTTCTTTAGATTTGAGAGATCAGTTTGTACAATCCTGTCTTAAACCAAGCAATGGTCATTCCAGTCTTAATTCAGTCACACAGAAGAAGGAGAAGAGTTGGTCTTAGGGAGGGAAGCAAGAGAAAGATTGAGGTCAGAGTATCAGACTATGTAGGATATAATAGGTGAATAGCCATAAAAAATTCTTTGTGTGTGAGAAGATTGAGTGATCAAATTGTCCGACTTATATTTTTATGTGTTCTTTTAGACTTGTCTTCAGTCTGTGTTTTATATATTAAGGAATCTATTTATATCATAGCTATTATAACCGTTAATATGACCTCCTTTCTTGAAGAAAAATTTTCGACAGTTGATTAGTGGTGAAGAGGAGAAGGTGGAGAAAGTGTTAGTAACTATTCCCACTTCGATTAAGGTTGAATAGACGGTTGCTCAACCCACCACTTCTTTACTCAACTGCTGATCGAACTTTCCAGATTTTTTTCTTTTATGGATGCACTACTGCACCACATGACGTAGAGCACCAGACCAATACCCTAGTAAGTATCCCCCTATTTGTGACATCTTTGATGTGTCGTGTAATATTCTAACATTTAAGCATTATTAGTGTTAAGTCGAATGAGACTTGTTAATTTTTCTTTTGACTAGAGACTTGTTAATTATTCTTTTGACTAATGACTTGTCTTGCTTGACTAGCCTGATTAGTCTAATAGACTAAACTTAAAATAAATATGTATTTTTATTTTATTTTATTTTATTTTATTCATGAGGAACAATTGTGTGTTCAACTAGGTCAATTTGCATTGACATGCTTGCTTTGAAGAAATAAGTGTAGCATGCTGAGCATAAGCATATACATATGTGAATGAGGCTTAGTATGGCCTTTGATAAGCAAGTTAGGGTTTGGAACTTGTATACGTGAAACAAGCTCAGACAGATAAGCATTAGGAGCTAATGCTTAGACGTACAAGCAGTAGGAATTAATGCTAAGGCAGGTTAGCTTAGGTGCTAATGCCTAAGTCGGACATGCTTAGGAGCGAAGCCTAAGACGGATTAGCATTAGACTAAGGCCTAAGACGGATTGACATTGGGCTAATGCTTAAGACGGATTAGCTTAGGAGCTAATACCTAATACGGATTAGCTTATGAGCTAAGCCTAGGTCGGATTATCCTAGGAGCTAATGCCTAAGTCGGATTATCCTAGGAGATAATGCCTAAGTCAGATTAGCCTAGGGGCTAAGACTAAGCCGTACAAGCTTTATGCTAAGACCTAAGACGGACTAGCATTGTGTCAAAATGAAGACGAACAAGCTTTGTTGTAAAGCGAAGATGAACATGTTTTTTGCTTAGTCCCTAAGATGGACAAGGTCCGTATCTCAAGTTAAAACGGACAAGGTCCGCATCCAAGCTAAGACGGACAAGGCTTGCGTCTTAGCTAAAACGGACAAAGATCGTGGATAAAAGATTTTCAACACTTATAAGCGTTGCAAATCCATTTTTGAGTCACTTCCTTTGTCAAATAGGGTTGGAAAGTGTTTATTAATTGTTTGAGACGTTTATAAGTGTTGCGATATTATTTTTAGTGATTCCAAATCCATAAATTGAATTCTTTTTTGCGCCATTCACATTAGCTACCTCCTTAAGCAAGGATTAATGTGACTAGGGCTAGATTTAGCTAGTAGAAGTTATGAAATTGTGTTTAGCACAATTTTGACTTAGTATCTAAGCATATTTGTGGTAATTTAGTCAAGTAAATTCGTATGCAATCTTTATATAAAATCTATATAGGTATTTTAGTGAGTCAATATTGTTAAGCTGAGCATGAACATTGACATAAGGTAATTTTGGGAATTCAGCTGCTGAATATAGCAACCAAGTAATACTCAAATTGATCTATACTAGTGGGCAATCCATCTAGGAGCTTGAGATTTTTAAGTAAAAAATAGAACATCTGGGAATATCGTAATAAGCACCAGTATTATTCTAATGATTTTATATAGTGATGAATGTTAATTCATTCAGTAAATTTGATCACTCTGACAAGTTCAGTTATACATATAGAGAGAGGAAGGTATGAGCACCTGTCTTAAATTTTTTTGCAGAATTATGAGGTTTAATATTTCTCAGACCCGGGTTTGAGACATAATTTTAATATTTTACCATTAACAAAAATCCACCATCTACATTAAGTCCTCTGCTTAGTGCGGAACGAGTAATGTCGCGCGGTAAGCACTAGATGGTGACAATATAATAAAAGGAAAGTTGCTTAGCTTTGCTTCTCAGATATACGTTTGACGCAGGCTTGGGAATACATGATCACAATAGATGACCACATAAGAAAATATTACGATAAATCCATGTGACTCAGTTGAGAGTAGGCACAAATAAATTTAATAATTTATTCGAGGAATAAATGTATGATTCATGTATAGTCTCCAAATATTGAAGACCCTATATACAGTACACTTTGTAGACTGTAGTGTCCCAATATTACTCAATGAGAGCCTTAATAAATATAAAGCAATAGTAGGTCCATGCAACCTAGCTGAGAGTGAGCATGGATAGTTCAGTATTGCATTATTGATAAATAGACTTCAAGTACTGAAGGTCTATATAGGTACTATGAATACAATAATGAATCAATATTTCTAAATATGAGTCATAATATTGATATGTATATATAGAACATGTTCAAGGGATTTAGTTGCAGAATCGTTGCACCTGGAACAAGTTCGAGTTGCTCTATACTAGTGGACAACCCATCTAGGATCTAGGTTTGAGTTGCTATATACTATTATACAATCTATCTAGGAGCTTTGTTATTCAAGAACAAGGTCAAGGAAGAGAATGGCACAAGAGTATGTTCTGAATATTTTATACGTTCTGAGAACATCTAGGAGGATTCGTATCAAGCACCCATATCATTCTGAGGACCAAGTTGCTCTATACTAGTGAGAAATCCATCTAGGAGTTGGGGTATCCATCCAGGAACAAAACTATGTTCTGGACGTATATTATGTATATTCAGAGAACATCTGGAAAGGAATTGTAACCAATACCAGTGGTATTCTGAGGATAATAACGTTTTATACTAGTGGGCAATCCATCTAGAAGGTGTCCAATCAATATATATTCAATACACATATTATATATATATAGATAGAGAGAGAGAGAGAGACAAGGATGAACACCTGTCTTAAAATTCTTTGCAGAATTTTGAAGTTCGATATTTCTGAAACCGGGTCAGAAACATATTCTTTTACGATTTTAGAAGAAAATAAAATAACAAGGCTTAGTTATTAAATATTACCAGAGATATTGCAGTTCGTTTAAACTTCAAATATCATCATATTGATAGATATATAAGTCAGGAATGATCGACGGAGATGTATAGAAGCGCATCATTATCATCTAGGATGCTGCATCAGCATTTCAGGATTTTAAGTACACCACTCAAGCTCATATGGTTGGATAGGCAATAGAGGAGGCCACGTCTAAACAAAAAATAAGAGACCATGTATGGATGAACATGTGAGAGACCATGTTGGACGGACATGTGAAAGACCATGCTCGGATGGAAAAGTGAGGAGGGTATGCTTGGATCGAAAATCAAGGGATGAGGCTTGGACGAAAAGAAAGGAAGGTCATGTTGGACGAAAAAGGTGAAATGTCACGTTGGACGAAAAAGGTGAAATGTCACGTTGGATGGACAAATGAGGAGGGTTGGACGGACATGTAGAGGCCGTGTATGGATGAAGGACAAAGGAGTAATCCTTCTTCTTCTCGGGTTCAGATTCTTTTTGTTATAAAAAGAAAAGCATTGCTCATCCCTATTTTAGATCGATCAAAGAAACTCTTCCTCCTCTTTCAACATTGCCACCCTCTGTTTCAACCATCAAGAGCATTAGTTGGTCATTGATAGTAAGGTAGGATAGTCTTGCCTTGTCTTTCTTTTACGTGAGCATATAAATTGCAAAGAAAGTCTGCGTTCCATCTCAACCTTTTTTTTTTTACTAACAGCGTCTCCAAACCCCAGTTTTGTAGACTTCGCTAATCCATATTAGTTGCACAATGACGTTATCTCTAGCATATTAGTTGCAAACAGGTAAGCTAGGGTTTTGAGTGAATTTTTATTTTATTTTTACTTGAGCAATTGTTCACGTGAAAATTTTATGTAAGCAGCCTCTCACATTCTCTCTTTTGTTAGCAAAGCTGTCTGCTCCTGTGAGGGGACCTTAGTTCCATTTTTTGTAATTTTCTGACTTGCAGGAATGATGTTGTAGGATGAAGTTGAGGATGCCACCACCCTTCTACTCCAGGTTCGTGAAGAAGTAATCACCGAAATGGTGGTTGACACGAATACATACGGTGGAAGTACTTCAGAAGTTGAAAGGGTCACATCCATGATCGAATATCTTGATGCAAGCCTTGTCTTCAATCCTCCCTTTAGCATATATCTTTTTTTTTAAAATAGTGTATTTGCTGGAGGGTTTTCCATTTCAATTGAATATGCTGAGTTGTACACTTCAAATATGGAAGAAGTATGTTCATGTCCCTATTATCTATAAGTATGGGCACTGCTCTTTCCTGGTGAACTGTATAGCTGAGATAATGTTTGTGACCGAGATGTGTATTGTGACTAGGGTCATTATCTCTGAAGCGATGTTAGCTAACTAGAAATACTATTTGGACGTGTCCAAGAACTTCGAATCCGATGTAGCCTGGCTTATTCATGGAGTTGATGCTATAAGGAGTTGCAAGTAGAAGTAGATATTTATAGACAAGAGATGAAACATTAGTGAAGCTGGTGATGAAACTTGATAGTTTTCTTGATGCAGACAATCTCCAGCTTAAGCTGTTTCATTAGAGAGTGCAAATAATTCGTCTAAATCGCAATTGAGTTCAATCAATGTCAAAACAATTTGATTGATGAATTTTATATGTCTTGACTATGCAGAAGTATTTTATAGGTGGTCAGTATGCTGATGAGATATTTGTATTAGCTACTGCTTTGCTGAGTAGGCAATCTATTCGTGGTTGAGTGTAAGATGAGCTGGTCCATTCCTTAGGCGCTTGAGCTAGAAAGAGATGTCTTGAGGCTGGCGTTGTCGGAGGTATTGAAGTTGATGTTGTTGTAGCTTCCTTGTTGTCAGTGATAGTCAGGACCCCATTCTTGTTGTCGGAGGTATTGAAATGGTCTTTGACATTTGACAGTGGATTGGCGTTGCCGGAGTAGAGTAGGCAACATATGAGCAGTCCCCATTCTTGACGTGATCAATGAGGAAGAGGATTCTCATATGAATTAGATTCTTGATGTAGAAAGATTTTTATTTGGTTTGATTTTTGGGTTCGAACGAGTAGATGATTGACAAATGAAAATCTTAAACTAATGTTTTTGAATTGAAATTGAGATATTGATCGCTGAATGCGTATTATATTGCATACATTTTGGAGGAAATAAAATTACGATGAATTAATGAATTAATTAGTCATAGCTAGTAAGATAACTAGACGTCAAAAGTCTTTGACCCACTTACCATGTATCACCGTACTCAAGGAGAGATTCAAAGAGACTTGAGTGGATGCCAGAAGGATTTTAAAATCATGATTTATGTATTATTTAACGAGTTTAGTAACCGCTACATCGGTTGTGTGTCCAAGGGATGATGGGAATGGGGACTAATCGAGGTTCGTCAAAAATATATTCCTTACTTCTTTTACACTAACTAATAGAATAATGATAAGCAGGTTCGTTCCTGAGGGAGCGTTGAGTTAAAGTTATCAATTCAAGTTTCTGAAAATATAAATAATGCAAATATATGAAAACAAATAAAAGAATGTGAATACGAGGATGAGATGATTAAGAATTCTTTCTCCACTAGTGAGCATGAATACAAGAAAAATCTTCTTCAAAATACTTTTACTAAAAACCCTAGACAAGTTATGAGTTCAACTAGTCCATTAGACTCTAAGGTCACTTCGTAGAATAAGTTCTCTACTCGTTTCTAGTCAATTAAGCCACTTTGAATAAGCTCTCTAAAGCCAAAGCTCTCTAGTATAACTTAACCAACCGGTATTTTCCATGAGTCGGGTTAATCCTAACCA
>JAJJMC010002143.1:511479-535338 GCA_023531435.1 Papaver californicum | reverse complement strand
CGGATTACGACTCGATAATCTAATATTAGAATACCAAACAAGATATTTAATTGGTTGTTTGATTACTCGCAAACAATACTCGGTCATAAACTCAATAAAAGACAAACAATAACACAGTATTGAGAAAGAAAGACCACTTTAAATCATATCACATAGTTTTGAAATTAACCCAGATCAAATAAGAATTTAGATACATATAATGGAATTCATAAATAGAAAGAGAATATAAAACTAGAATGTAAGACCAACTAAACCAAAACAAGCAACAGGATGGATGGACTGATTGGTGGACTGGTGGTACAGTGCTGCTGCAAACTTGGTGCTGTGGTTGGAGACGAACTGGCTGTTGGACGTGCTTGTGTAGAGGGTGTAATGCAACTGGTGGTAGAGGGGTTTGAGAGGAGCAGAGCTCCTCTCTGTTGGTGGTGCAAAACAGGCGTGAGGAGGTATGGGATGATTTCTTTCTGCCGCTTGGATTCCTCTTTTATAGCTCTCTAACCCCTGTGAAATCGAATTAGGTAAATACCCATGTTTCCTAATCCAATACAAACTCTAAACAATCACCGCCTTTCTACTGAATTTCCGGCATTGAAACTCTTTCAAAATCTAAGACCAATTGATACCCAAATCAGCTTGTATCTCGCACTGCATGTTGCCTTCTAAAACAAGTCCCAGTTGCTGTTCTTTCTTGGCTGAATTCTCCTCCTGAAATTCTATCAGTTCCTCACTACTTTGAACCCACTTCAGCCAGCAACTTGAGCTCTAATTCATCTAAGACAATCACACGAAGTCCATAGCATATTAGCAACACCAAGCTACTTTCCTGACTAACTTCTTAGCTCAAACATCCCCTTGTTTAACTGATTTTTATAGCTTCAAATCTAACCCAGAACCACATCACATTAGAATCCATCTTACCCATTTCGAACTCAGCCACTAAACCATAGCAAACCCAATGGTAGTTCAGACATTCTGTCAAGAACCTTGTGTGTGTAAATCTGATTACCGGAAAGGGAGCTGCTATTGATTCCTGAACTCTTCATAAATCCTTCCCTGCAATTAATCACGAATTCAAGATAAACCCATTTAAATTCATCATTCAAAACATAATAATAACTCATTCATAGCACCACAGTCCCCCCACAACTTCATTCCTTCTTCACTGTACTTCTCGGTCTTGAACAACACAACCCAAATTCTCTAATTCGAACAGACCATTAATTTAAACTCATACCTTGCCTTCATTTCGATCTTATCTTCCTCAGCAACTAAACCACATTTAAACAGCATTACTTGTTCTTCTCTCTTCTTCTCAATCCTCATTCTCAACAGCGACAGTTAGACCTATCTGTTGTTCTCAATTTCACTACAGCATCAATACTTCTTCTTCATCTTAGATTCGAGCAAATACCCATAACCCATTTCTTCTCACCTCATTTCGAACTACTCATACACCCTTGACACACAGCCATCTCAAACCCTAGGTTCGCCGGCGGTGGAACTTGGTTGGGAAACTGGTCGATGCAAACTCTTTCTGCTATTGGAAACTCGACTTAGCTAGTTATATGTTATAAGGAACAAGTGGTGCTGGCAGCCCTTAGCGAGAATCATGTCTAAGTTAAAGGGGATTCCCTTAGTAATCAGCTGAGTCAATACGGCTGCCCCCAGTAATTCTCTATTTTGGGCACCTTGCAGCTTTGTGTGCTTGCTATGCCTTAAGTCCATGAATATCTAAGGCTCCAAATAATGAATTGAACATGTATTTGTCTTCTTTCGTTTCATATAATTCCATAGTACCTAAAAACTCAAAAAACAAACGTAAAATACAAAATTTATAAATAGCAAAAAAAGCGTAAACAATAAAATATAAAGAAGGTGTTTTAGATAGCTATCGAATTCCCTCACACTTAGACTTTGCTAGTCCTTGAGCAAACTAAACTAAACTAAGCTAAACTAAAATACAACAACTCTGTTTCGTTGAGGATACGGTTATACTTAGCTTTTGTAAGAAGCCTTTAAGCCCCTAGGTATCCCTAGTGAACGTGTTATAGTCTCCTGAGGGTTTACAAGAGGTTTACTCACAAAACCTACTCCAACTTCAAATATCATAAGCATCCAAAGAGGTATAAGGACATAAAGTTTCTGCACACTAATCATAAGAAGTTAGAAATGCCAAAAAAACATTATTCTCATGCTTAACTCTTGAGTTAAGAGAAAACCACCATAAGAAAGAATTCAGGTTCGAGAGCGACCGAATGTTTCGACTTCTGCCTCACAGTTAGAATTTTATGAAATTGACATTCAAAAGACGCACTTTATGGTTCCCCTGTATGCAGGCAGGAATGAAGATAGAAATCCTGCACACGTTGAATGGTGGGAAGGGAAAACCTCCAAATTATATTTGAATATCCAATAGAAACGTGAGAAGAAAAGCACATGTTTTCTGATTTCTCTAAGAAAAGAAGTCAACCACTATGCGAGAATAGGAATGCTCACTCACCTTCTCATCCAACCTACAATCATCACCGCTCTCACAGTGTCTCATAGAAACGTCTTCGTCTTCAGCTTCAACTGTAGATGATGAACTATTGAACTTCGACAATTTGTACCTCTTTTCCTAAAATTCTTGTTGCTTGAAACTTCTTTATAGATTTATTCTTTCCACGACCTTAATGATTGAATACAAAAAGAAATACACACTAAAACAAAACAATATAAATATTTTTTTCGGATTTTTTTTTCTTCTGATTTTTTTATTACTATTTTTTTTTTATTTGTTTTTCTTTTAGACAAGAAATATGAAATTCAAACTAAAAGAATAACAATAAAACTAATACGACCGTAGAGAAAAGAATTTACCACTTGATTATTCATAATTTGTATTGTCTCGATATCATAAACTTCACAAAAATTCACTTCTTTTGATTTTCTTCGCTCTTGTACTTAGTCTTTAACTAGGATATAGAATTCAGCCCGCACTGTTACTTTACTTTGAATCTGAATTTTGGTCTTCCTTGTAGTGTTGCTTGTAAACCTTGAATGTCTTCAACTTTCTTTAAATTTGTATTGTTCCGCTTGTTGAGAGAGACTGGTGCCAACTGCAAATCAAACTACAAGGTAAGGTTTTTTTCGCAATTCTGATGTCACCTCATGATTGATAGAATTAGCACTCAAGAGATCAAAAGGTAATGCTGAAATGGTGCGAGGTTGAGTAGCTCATCATTCTACCAGGAATTTGAGTAGATGAAACAGTCTAAACATAAAATTGAAGGTTTGGTGCCTCACTCATATATGGGTAATGATTGATCGGCTTCTCTCTAATACTGTATTCTTTCTGCACCTAATTTGCCACCGCGGTTTAAGTCCCTTTTTGTCATCTATTGCCTCTTAACAATTAAAAAACATGAATATAGTTCTCTAATACTTCTAAGTTCAGTTATTTAGGTAAGAACTTTGTATGTAAACTTAGCTAGAAGTATACTAAGTGACTCTAAAATATCTAAAAGTTAGAGGTTTCATGCAAATAGTTACAAAAATCATATACGAAGTGAATACTTAAGAATTCTATATGTGTAACCACTCCCCCAAACTTAAACTTTATATTTTCGTTAATGTAAATTGACTCATCCAACGTGAAATCAAGGTGGCAATTCCTATGATGATATGAAAAATTCAGAAAAAAACAAGCTAAAGTAAAAGAAATACTAGACCAATGGGTTACCTCCCATACAACGCTTAGTTTGATGTCCTCATCCTGACTTTCTGGTCGTCCGTACACCAACAATCTGAATTTTTTTGGGTCCATCCAGAAAACAATCTGCATTGCTAATAAGAGCTTCACAAGAATATTAGCATATTGTATAAATAGTTAAACTATCGTCCCATAAGAATTACCCCCACACTTAGTTCTTTCTACACTCGGAAGTGTATACAAAACATAAGTGGAAGGAGCTTCTATGTGTTCCTCTTAGCAAACCTGCATGGTATTAGACTCAAACGCATGTGGTAGATACTTAGTGATGTAATTTTTAATAGTGGTAAATAGAGTGTCGTTCTCTCGAACTTGTGAAGACTGAATTTAGATTTTAATAGACTAATTTTTTAAACTAAAAATATGCACAAAAGATGAAAATGATATTCACAAATTACTGAGGTTATGGATTTCACCATTAACCAATTAAGGTGATTCAATATACTCAATATTCATGCAATTCTTTCGTTTAATTTGATTCTAAATTATTGCAATAAGTAGATTTCTAGAATAACAATTGTATAACAAAAGTATGGAATATCTAAACCATAAGCAAAGCATATACCATCTAACGAAATCACAACTGCTTAATAAAAATCATTTAATCAAATTTTTAATCAAGGCAAATATTCATAAAAGAAATTGCAAAAATTAATTAAAAATAGAAATGTACCACTTTTATTGAAACAATGGCTTCCTCTGTCACCTCAGAAAATGGGGTTTAGCTCATCATTCTCGAAACACCCTCACAAGATATGTACATGGCTCAAAGTGCTTAAAAATAATGAAAAAGAATGAAAATAGTGAAAACAGTGAGTTTGCAATGTTTATAAACGTTACAGAATCACTGTTGCTAGCTGTTAAAAAAGAGATGAATTCAAAAGAATAGGCGACGTGGATACACAGCTACAGAAACAATTTATTCAGACTTTTGGCAACATTTTCTTCATCTTCTTCATCATGATCATCACGAGCTGATTTTTCTGGAAACTTCTGATTTTCGATTTTGGCTCTCCAGAACCCCCCCTAAAATCTTCCTAGACCCTTCTCTTTATACTAGCACGATCAAAACACTCCAAACCTTCTACAAATTTCTCACAAATCTTTTCATTTAATGGGAATACTCGGTGATTTTTTTCTTTCAATTTTCGTGATTCTGTTTTGATATTGTTTCCCCTTGTTGCTATGATATTCAAAATACTCATGAAGAATTATTAACGTGATATAAGAAAGATCTCCCAAACTATTCCCGTCCATTTGTTCTTGCTAGAGATTCTCTTTTTCTTCCCCCTTTTTCACGTGAAAATATCTTGAGAAAGAAATCTTGTTTTGATTTTGAGTATCCCAAACAACTCATCTTAATTAAGACAAACATATATCGTGTCTTAAATATTTAAGTTTACCCGAAAACACACTTCACAGATTCACGCCAATTAGAGATATACGTTCCCGCCAAAATTTGGATTCGATTTTTAAAGAAGTGGGTGCCTTTAGTAGACGGGTGCCTTTATCAATTTCTTAGGGTGCCCTAATCCAATATGAAGGTGCCTTTAACACTTTTGTTGAGGGTGTTTTTAACACTTTTTAAGCCAATTTTCTCCATAAAAGTTTATTATTCCAAAAAAACCTAAAAGCACATAAAATAATAATATTAGTACAAAATATGAGAACTATTAACACAAGTATGAGATTAAATAAGACACATAAATGCGTCTATCATTTAGATGCAAGGAATTCATATAAAACTTTTGAAGCATTCAATTCCATCCCCTAATAAGGTATCTTCTTAAAACATGGATTAAAAACTTTTTGGGGAAACTACTTCTAATATGGGAGGATCATCATTAGATAGAGATTCATGTATAGGGTTAGACAAACCTTGCAAAACCTCTTGTATTACGAGATCCTTAGTACTGCTGGATAGTTCTATTCCCACGTCATTAGTATCATCATTCTCATTCAAACTCTTGGCGAGCCATTATTCATCAGATTCTTGTATAGCCTGCAAGTCTTCATCATCAGAATCAAAATATGCTCCAAGTAGTTCATCGTGACACTTATGCTCTTCTTCACAAGTTGACTTTTCATCCAAAGTATCTATTATTTCTGAATTATGAGTGGTATGCACAACGAAGTCATAATCATCACCGCTCTCATACACAACATAAGTCATACCATCAATAACCTTAGTGTTTCTAGACGCAACTTCTTCCTTTTGAATAGGAGAATGATCATTATGACAATCATGAGTTAAGCTAGTAGCACCATTATTATCAATATTCAAAGGTTCATCTTCGGAATTATCATCATAAATCAAATATTCGTTCTTGCCCTTAGGAATTCCAGAATTTTTTGTCTTTGAGACCAAACTTCTTCCTCATTCCTTTTTTTTTTGACAAGTTGATCAATACGACTCTTTAAATTATCCATAGTCCTTTGAAGATGTTGGAGTGTATCCTGCATCTTTTGATTCCGCTGTTCAGACTGTTCAAATAACTGAACAATGCTTGCTTCTATGTTAGGATATCTTATCCCTTCACCCACTATAATATCTTTGGCACAAATCTCTCCCCTTGAATGGGTGAATAATCATAAATACCATCGGAAATTAGGTCAATTATATTATAGTCAGGTTCGGTTGATGCAACTTCCTCTATGCCTTATGGGATATCGAGCAACCTTGAGATATTATCTATACATTGCTGAAATACATCTGCTAAACTAGAAGAAACATGATTAGTAACATAACTATCCTCTCATCCTTGTGATTGCTCACGTATATACCCACCATAAGGTGGTTGGTATATATGAGAATTATCACAAGGTCTTGCAGGATGATTGTAGCCAAAATATTAGTTTTGATCATATCCCACATATGGTTGGAAGTTATAAGAATGAGCTGCTTGGTTGGCCTTCCGAGGTGGTCGGACTGCTGGTGGGGACGGGGTTGGAACTGGTGCTAGTGGTGCACGCTTGGGATGTTGTTCTAGTGCTGAAGCTTTCCTTTTGCTTCCTTCAGTTACAGTATTTATAGATGGTTGAACGTTGTGCTACTTATGGGCAAGACGCTGACTGCTGCGAGTTTTTCGTGCTTCTTTATTTCTGAAAGGTCCTGTCCTTTCCAACAAGGCGGATGCATTAATATCCGATCGCTTAGCAAGTTCCGATAAATCCTGGGAACACAAACCTTCCAAAAGGGATTTGTAGAATATCATCATCTTTTCGTTGTAAGGACCCTGATTGCAACGCGTTAGATACGATGAGTCTTCTTTTTGCATTGAAGAAGTTTCTTTGAGTCTTCGCGAGTAGCAAAATTAGGTTGATGGATCATCTCTGGTTCGCATTTAGCGTGAGTAGAAATTTTGCCATTATCGTCAAAGGAAGAGACATGAATCAGATCTTTCAATAACTGGACTGCGAGAACTTTGGAAAGAGTGAACATCTCGTTCTGGACCTTGATAATTCCGGCTTGATTTATTACAACTTCATTTAGAATTTTTATTAGATCATTAATAGCATTTAGGCTATGAGTATCTATAGCCTCAACAAGAGCTTGATCACGCATAACGAATTTTTGAGTGATGAGAGGGATTTCGTCGGTATTGGGAAATATGGTATGTAATACTTATGATCCCTTCCTATATCAACCACTTTGAGAAAATAATAAGGAATTGATTTTCTAACCGAGAGATTGATCTCCCACTGTGGTTGGCAAAATGTTTATGGGAAAAACTAATTTGAAGGCTAATTTAGGGAAAGTGGGTTGAGCAAGTGATAATTCGTCTAATCCTTAAGCATTTGTACTTTTGAAGTACTTTCTTTAGATTCGAGAGATCCATATGTGCAATCCCGGCCTAAACCAAGTAATAGTCGTTCCACTCTTGCTTCAGTCACAAAGGAGAAGGAGAAGGGTTTGTCTTAGGGAGGGAGCGAGAGAACGATTGAGGTCACAGTATCAAACTCTGTAGGATATAATAGGTGTGAATAACTATAAAAATTATCTGTGTGTGTGAGAAGATTGAGTGATCGAGTTGTTCGACTTGTATTTTTCTGTCTTCTCTTAGACTTGTCTTATATATGTGTTCAATAGATTGAGGAATATATTTATATCATAGCTATTGTAACCGTTAATCTAACCTCCTCTCTTGAAGAAAAAGTGTCGAGGGTTGAGTAGTTTTGAAGTGGAGAAGGTGGAGAAAATGTTAGTAACTATTCCCACTTCGATTAAGGTTGAACGGACGGTTGCTCAACCCACCACTCCTCTACTCAACTGCTGACCGAGCTTTCTAGAGTTTTCTTTTTGGTGAATGCACTATTGCACCATATATCGTAGACCACCAGACCAATACCCTAGTTAATATCCCCCCATTTATGACATCTTTGATGTCTCGTGTAATTTTACAACATTTAAGCACTATTAGTGTTAAGTCTAATAAGACTTCATTGTCTTGCTTTACTAGCCTGATGAGTCTAGCAGACTAAACTTAAAATAAAATATTTATTTATTTATTTTATTTTATTCACGAGGAACAGTTGTGTGTTCAACTATGCCTATTTTCATCGACATGCTTGCTTTGCATAAATAAGTGTAGCATGTTAAGCATAAGCATATACATATGTGAGTGAGGCTTAGTATGACATTTGATAAGCAAGTTAGGGTTTTGGAACTTGTATACGTGAAACAAGCTCATACAGAAAAGCATTAGGATCTAATGCTAAGAAAGACAAGCACTATGAATTAATGCTAAGGAAGATTAGCTTAAGAGTTAATGCCTAAGTCAGACATGCTTAGAAGATAAGCCTAAGACGGATACGCATTAGGCTAAGGCCTAAGACGGATTAGCTTAGGAGCTAATACCTAAGATGGATTAGCTGAGGAGCAAAGCCTAAGTCGGATTAACCTAGGAGCTAATGCCTAAGATGGATTCGCTTAGGATCTAAGCCTAAGCCGTACAAGACCTAAGACAGACTAGCATTATGTAAAAATAAAGACGAGCAAGCTTTGTTGTAAAGCGAAGACAAACATGCTTTCTGCTTAGTCCCTAAGATGGACAAGGTCCATATTCTGGATAAGACGGACAACGTTCGTATCTCAAGCTAAGGCGAACATGGTCCATATTCAAGCTAAGACGGACATGGTCCGCATCCAAGGTAAGACGGACAAGGCTTGCGTCTTATCTAATAGGGACAAGGATCGTGGCCCAGTTTTAAGTTGTTCCTTTGTCAATTAGGGTTGAAAGTGTTTATTGATCGTTTGAGATGTTTATAAGTGTTGCGAACTTATTTCTTAGTGTTCCAAAGCCCTAACTTGAATTATTTTTTTTACGCCATTCACATTAGTTGCCTCCTTAAGCAAGGATTAATGTGACCACGACAAGATTTAGCTAGTAGAAGCTATGAAATTGTGTTTGGCACAATTTTGACTTGGTATCTAAGCGTAGTTGTAGTACTTTAGTCAAGTAAATTCGTATATAACCTCTATATAAAATCTTATATGTATTTTAGTGAGTCAATATCGTTCAGTTGAGCATGAACATTGACATAACGTAATTTTGGAATTCAACTGCGGAATATAGCACTTAAATCATATTCAAATTGCTCTATTCTAGTGGGCAATCCATCTAGGAGCTTGAGATTTTATGTAAAAAATAGAACATCTGGGAATGTCGTAATAAGCATCAGTGTTATTCTAATAATTTTATATAGTGATGAATGTTGATTCATTCAGTAAATTTGATCATATATGTAGTAATATAACAAGTTCAGTCATACATATAGAGAGAGACATGTACGAGCACCTGTCTTAAAATTCTTTGCAGAATTCTGGGGTTTAATATTTCTCAGACCCGAATCTGAGACATAATTTTACTATTTTACCCTTGACAAAAGCCCACCATCTACAATAGTATTGCTGATTTTGTGGTGGTGGTACTGGTTGGTGGTTGTTGTTGTGCTGGAAGTGGAGGTGTTGCTGGTTGGTGGTAGGCGGCGATGGTGGTTGCGGTTGTGGCGATGGTGCTGGTGGTGGTGATAATGGTGCTGGTTTTTTGGTTGTAGTGCTGGTGATGGTGTTGGTGGTTCTGGTCGCGCTAGTGGTGGTGCTAATGCTTATCAATGCTGGTGGTGGCGATGTTGCTGGTTGGTGCTTGTCGGTGCTGGTGCTGGATGTGGCGATGGTATTGCTGCTAGTCAGACTCATTAAACATAAAGGGTAGTTTAGATGTTATTTGGTGTTTGATGTCGGTGGTGTTACTGGTGCTGGATGTAAGGGTGAGGTTGATTTGGGATTTATTTAGCCTGGCGAATTTGAGGGCGACCAAAAACTAATTATGGGCGACTAATAAATAAGGTCATTTTGAAGTAATCTCAATACATCCCTTATCCATATATTTTCTATAATGGCTAATCTACCCTTGCTTAATTAGTGTTAATTTTGATTAATTAGTTAATTAATTTTGTTATAGTTAGTGCTTGAAAATTATTTGAGTAAGTTTTGGAAGAGAAATTCGAGAGTGTTTTAGATTGATTTTTCGAGTTATAGTTGTGTACAATCGGTAGGCTCGTGATTTTTATTCCTAACGATTGTACAATCGGTAGTTTAATAGAGTACTTAAACTACCGATTATCATAAGTAGCCCCAAATTGGAAATCAATTTTTTTAAAAATATTTCAACATTTTGTACAAGCACAATCGGTAGTTTAAGAAATTCTTAAACTACCGATTATCATAAGTAGCCCCAAATTGGAAATTGAATTTTTTTAAAAATTTCAACATTTTTGTACAAGCACAATCGGTAGTTTAAGAAGTTCTTAAACTACCGATTAACATAAGTAGCCCCAAATTGGAAATCGAATTTTTTAGAAAAAATTTAACATTTTGTACAAGCACAATCGGTAGTTTAAAAAATTCTTAAACTACCGATTATCATAAGTAACCCAAATTGGAAATCGATTTTTTTTTTGAAAATTTCAACATTTTGTACAAGCACAATCGGTAGTTTAAGAAATTCTTGAACTACCGATTATCATAAGTAGCCCCAAATTGGAAATAGAATTTTTTTAAAAAATTTCAACATTTTGTACAAGCACAATTGGTAGTTTAAGAAATTCTTAAACTACCGATTATCATAAGTAGCCCCAAATTGGAAATCAAATTTTTTAAAAAAATGTCAACATTTTGTACAAGCACAATCGGTAGTTTAAGAAATTCTTAAACTACCGATTATTATAAGTAGCCCCAAATTGGAAATTGATTTTTTTAAAAAATTTCAACATTTTGTACAAGCACAATCGGTAGTTTAAGAAATTCTTAAACTACCGATTATCATAAGTAGCCCCAAATTGGAAATCGATTTTTTTAGAAAAAATTTAACATTTTGTACAAGCACAATCGGTAGTTTAAGAAATTCTTAAACTACCGATTATCATAAGTAACCCCAAATTGGAAATCGTTTTTTTTTTGAAAATTTCAACATTTTGTACAAGCACAATCGGTAGTTTAAGAAATTCTTGAACTACCGATTATCATAAGTAGCCCCAAATTGGAAATCGAATTTTTTTTTAAAATTTCAACATTTTGTACAAGCACAATCGGTAGTTTAACAAATTCTTAAACTACCAATTATCATGAATAGCCCCAAATTGGAAATCGATTTTTTTTTTTAAATTTCAACATTTTGTACAAGCACAATCGGTAATTTAAGAAATTCTTAAACTATCGATTATCATAAGTAGCCCCAAATTGAAAATGTCGAATTTTTTTAAAAAATTTCAACATTTTGTACAAGCACAATCGGTAGTTTAAGAAATTCTTAAACTACCGATTATCATAAGTAGCCCCAAATTGGAAATCGAATTTTTTAAAAAAAATTCAACATTTTGTACAAGCACAATCGGTAGTTTAAGAAACTCTTAAACTACCGATTATCATAAGTAGCCCCAAATTGGAAATCAAATTTTTTTAAAAAATTTCAACATTTTGTACAAGCACAATCGGTAGTTTAAGAAATTCTTAAACTACCGATTATCATAAGTAGCCCCAAATTGGAAATCGATTTTTTTTAAAAAAATTCAACATTTTGTACAAGCACAATCGGTAGTTTAAGAAATTCTTAAACTACCGATTATCATAAGTAGCCCCAAATTGGAAATCGGTTTTTTTTTGAAAATTTCAACATTTTGTACAAGCACAATCGGTAGTTTAAAAAATTCTTAAACTACCGATTATCATAAGTAGCCCCAAATTGGAAATCGAATTTTTTTAAAAAATTTTAACATTTTGTGCAAGTACAATCGGTAGTTTAAGAAATTCTTAAACTACCGATTATGATAACTAACCCAACGGCTCTTTTTTGAAAAACTAGTCGTTGGTAATTAAACACTATAAAAAGGAAACTATCCCTTTCAAGGTGATTTTCATTCTCACATATCCCTTTCATTCTCAATCTCCCCTATCCCTTTCAATCTCATTCTCATTCTCATTTTTATTTTCCAACTCATTCTCACCCGACCCTTTGAAGCACTAAATATGGTAACTTCATACACTACTGATGAAGATGTTGCCATTGTTAGATCGTGGGTTACGATCACAACGCACGAGTACGAAAGAGCATACATTACCCAAAGTAACGAACCCGTTAATGAAGATTGAATGGTGGATTAGACATATGATTCTTGGTGGAAGCGTTTGTTTAAGATTTTTGTGGGATTAGACGGAAATCAAAATTGTAGGACGTTCAGTCATTAAGAAAAGGTTTGAGAAGTTGTTTCAACGATTGGAAGCTTTGAAACAGGAAATGAAAGTGAGAAAAGAAGCTCATTCCACCGAATCTAGTGTGACAAGAGTAAGTGTGTCAATTAATAAGTCGTTCATTAAAAAGAGTTTTCAAACATACAAACTTATAATTGATTTATTTTTTCAGTGGGTGATGGCTCTCGAAAAATATAAAACTATCAATGGGAAGACGTTTATGCATGAGGATTGCTATCGCATTTTGGAAGAAAGTACCTTGTACCATTTCAACCTATATGCTTAAGTGTTTAAGTGTAATCTAATGATTTATTGTATTTCATTTCCTTTAATGTTACGCGATGTATGCCTTTTCGATTCAATATGCATAATTCATTCAAATGTTAGAACATTAAACACAAGTAATGTTAAACATCATAAACATATCCATAAAGTAAACAAGTTTGTTACAAATCAACTTTCAAAATGATATTTTTTGTCAAAACAACCACAATCTAATTTCGAGGACGACGAGCATCAACACTAGATGAACCGCGAGATCTTTTAATGTGCTTTGCTGCTATCCTCGTAGGCTTAGTCTCTCCAAACTTGCTAGCATAGTCTTCATTACTAATGTTGTCAATGAAGTCTTTATGCTCTCTCAGAATCTTCTCAATTGATGGAGGCACTCCCGCATTTATGCTCTCAACTAGCATATTGGAGAAAAATGCAAACCTTTTTTTTCTATATTTAGGTAATTAATCAAACGTTTATTATCGAAAATATTGAGCTGTAATATTAAAATCAAAAGAAAATAACATTACGTACCAGCCTTTCATAACCACTTGGTAGAGGCCCCGAAAAAAGTGTATCTTGGGCTTGCTTAGATCGCTTTTCTCTAAAAACTTAAATAAAGAACAATTATTTCCAAGATGACACCGTTTAATCACTACATAATCGGTAGTAAATTAAAAAACGTAACTACCGATTATGCATAATCGGTAGCACATGCTCTACATTATCAACCGATTGTGCATATGGACACACTACAGTCGGTAGTTACATAAAAAGATTAACTACCGATTATGTGTAAATTTGGAGACAGGAATATAATCGGTAGTTTAGGTGTAAAAATAACTACCGATTGTGATCGATGTTTTTGAGGGATCACTAACTTACACAATCGGAAGTTTAACCCCATACGGAACTACCGATTATGCCTAAATTTTTCTCCAGGAATAAAATCGGTAGTTTATGACTAAACATAACTACTGATTGTGCATGATGTTCATGATCAATGAAGAACAGTAACATAATCGGTAGTTAAATACAAACACAAAACTACCGATTATGACATCTAAGCTAAAACCCTTGATATTCTATCATTGATTTCATTCGATTGAAGCAAAATAAACACAAATAATGGTAAACCCTTACCTTATTTGAGCCATTATAAAGTTCTGGAGAGGCTGATTGTCGGAATCGGTCTCTGTTTCTAGGTCATCATCTTTGTGTTCTTCGCGTTTTTCGCTATGTTCTTCAACAATCTCTCGATTTCTTCTCATTTTTTCTTAAATTTTCAAATGAGAATGGTTTAGGTTTAGAGTTTTGAACTTTTATTAGTGAAAGTTTTTATGGTAATTGTTTGATAAGTAAAAGGATATTTAGTATTTTTATATACCCCTAGGTCACCCCTTAGCCACATCCATGAAATTGGTTTAAAAAAATTGTCCCTAATTGGTTTTTGATCGCCCTCAAATTCACCAGGTTATTTAGGGCTGAATAAACCTAAAAGGTGGTTTAGACAATTAGGTTTAAACAGGGCTTTTGTTTATTTTTTTAGTTGATGGAGTTTTTGTAGTATTAGGTAAGGGTTTATGGACCTATAGTCCAGGGGCTAATGTGCAATTCTATATTTCTGCCACAAGAGCAAAATATGTAATTATATAAAAAAAATCCGGTGAGCAAAAACCCACCATTAATACACAGGCTCACGGGAATGATACTTACTTCCATGAATGTTGACAGGACAAATAAAGTTGGGAAACAAAACGAAAAATTCAAATAAATCAATGATCGAACTTAAGAGATCCATGAAAATCATGATCGAGATTTGGAGTCCGCAGATTTCAGTGAATCAATCCATCACTATCTTAATTCAATACATTGGTTTGTAAATAGAAAATCCAAAGCTTGTAATAAAGGACAAAAACAGAAGTTTTGGCCCCATAACTCTCTAGGCCCAGTCATGGAGCCCAAGATGCCAGGTGTGAGTCCTTCATGTAAGAGAATAAAATTATGTTTCCTACAGGGTAGTCTTGCATGCATACCAAGAAGAAATGGGAACAAATTGCCCAAACTAATCCTCCTCCAAATTGATTGAATCCTTGAACTTCCCATACAGAATCTTCTTTAACTCTGCCATTTGAGAAAACAAAGATGCCTTCTCTTCCAGCCTTTCCAAGTTCTTACTCGTCATCTCTTTCATTTGATCTATCTTGCTCTCTACTTCATCAGTTGACATATGAACAAAGACCTCTCCTATCTGGAACTTCACTGAATCTTCGTCGGCGAGGATCAACTCATTGCTAGCATCCTCTAGGTTCTCATTCGCTTCCTGTAGAACAGCACAGCCAATAAATGAAATAGCATGGAGGAAAATGTTTCCCCGTTGACTAATAAAAGTAACAATCATCTCCAACTACTTGAAACCCAAAAAATCCTAAAAATGTGTCGCAAGTAGTTGTTTGCATAACATACCCAAATATACATGGCTTACAAGTAGAAACTAGCTGTTCTGCTGATTTTGGCAACTTACTTAACGTAAGGCGGAAAGACTGAAAAGATCTCTTGTTCACTCAAAAGCCAACTGATGAAAAAGACGATTTGTAACCTAAACTTATAATATATCATGAGCCTAGAGCAACAAGCCACAATGCAATATCCTAGTGATATTGATGTCATGTTTAGTTTCTTAACTAGAAGCTACCGTTGCTCATGCTGCTTGTTATTTTTCTAGTATTGACGCAAAAACATAGATAACAGGCTTTGCAATAACAATGTTGGTATACAACTATACAAAATGAATTAGCGCAGTCTGAAAGACATGCATAACTTGAGGAGTTCAGTGCCTCAGCCAACTAATATAATTTCATGATAAAGTCTTTATTGGCTGCTACATTATCATAACTATATAACCCCTATCACTCAGCAGTCTTAGCACCAGAAAACCTTAGCTAAATGTCTATGTATGAAGAGGGGAGAAAGCTGCCAATAGTGATTAAAGTAACCTATTCAACCGGCTCTTTTCTCATACATGTATTTCAGCTACACTGATGTTCCTTCTCTTTCCCTTGTTGGAACTTTTGGTTTTGTTCTTTTACTGTTCTTGATGTTCTTTATGATGTAACCCTAATTTGCCACTAATGAAAAAGATTTCTCTGTTTATCAAAAAGAAAAGAAGGGTTGGAGCTAAGAGATGAAAATATACATCGCTCTAATTTGTACAATGCACTCCTTTCACATCTAATAACCTAAGACTCGGTTAATTAAAAACTTTCAAACAGATTCCTGAAGAATATCAAAACGACACAAAAGCAAGTAGCTAGATCAGCCTTACATATTCGACGGTCTTTTTCCAAATAATAATAATAATAATAAAAACTTTGTTATTTTTCCTTTGGGCCTAATTCTACCTAAAAATAACATGTATAATTGCTCGATTCTCTAAAGATGTGCAAAACAGGTAACCCAGTACAAAGATGTCTTTGGCAATACAATATTTCGGAATTACATACTAATCAAGAGAAACAAAATTAGGGTTCAAGTTCAATTTTACCCAGTAAATATACAAATGCTTCAAAGTTTAAAGAAGAAGAGGAATTCTAACGTATCAAACTTGGGAGTACCTTAGCGATCTTGATTTCATCCTCAAGCTCATGATATCTGTTATTTAATCTTCCAAATTTGTTAATGTTTTGCTGATCTTCCCATGTTACTTCCATCTCTGATCCTCCGCCCTACACATCATAATACCAGAACTTTCAACTCGAATAATTTGAAAACTGAAAATCAATTAAGTAGTTAGGATAAAAAAATAGGGTTTGCTCACTTTACCTGCTGCTGCATCTTTGATTAGAAATTTCAGTACTTTTAGAGAGAGATAGAGAGGGATCAGTAAAATTGCGAGGGTTTTAGAAATAAAGGGTGAAGAAACGTTTGTTTATTTAAAAAACGCAAGAAAATAGTTCGTGCAAGTTTCGGCCGTTAGATTAAGTATCGACACGGATACTGGATCCAGATAAAAAGAATGGGCTAGGGATGGTTCCAAACCTAGTTAGCAATTCTTTGTTGAAATACTCGCGAGCTACTCCTTTCCGTAAAAATTTGCTGTCTAAATGTAACCCCGGATATAAAAAACGAATTTTATTTTTTAAACGATATAATCGCATTTTAGATGCATTTTACAAAAAAAAGGAAAAATTCTTGTGATTTGGAAATTTTAATTGTGTGTTGACTCTTTTCCATTTTTTATACAATGCTCGGGACCTGCAGAATTTGACGTTGGAAATTTGAACATCACTTTGGATAAAAAAAAAACCACCAGCATATAAACCTTAACTATAATTTAATTGACTCATATAATGTTTTCGGTCTTTTTATTTACTTGTTAATTTATTGTCGTTTTTGTGTTTAATTAATAAACTATTCCGATTTGTAAACACAACTTATTTATTTTAACTCAAATTCTTATGTTTTTCTGTTTAAAACAATGGTCATTATAAAAGTTACTATAATAAGTTATTATATCTATTATATATTTCTGAATTTTATCTGCGATGTGTAAAACATAATAAACACGAATTTACGCATGTCCACATTTTTACCGAATCACGCATAATTGACCGGTGTTTTTGGGCGAAAACAAATGTACTGCAAAATGGTACTTCCAGGTAGGTTCAAGAGATCAAGATCGAACAAGACGAGCCTAAACCAAGAAATGGTCGTTCACGTCCTGCTTCGATCACAAATGTGGAGAAGATTGTGTTGGTCTTAGGGGAGGGAAGCAAAGAAGGTTGAGAAATCTCAGTGTGATGAGTACTTGTAGTGTGTAGTGAAGAATGGATTATCTCTATAATAAATCTATGTTCTGTTTTGTCTCTTAGTTCTTGTTTCAGATAGATGAAGTCATCTATTTATAGTTTAGTGGAGACACACTAATTTCCCATAAGTAGTGGAAGTCAGGGAGAGGTGGAGAAGTGACGATTGTAGAGATTGTAGTAAGGTCGTGTCCGGAAAATAAGGAAGACTTGTCTGACCACTACTCCTCGTCTTCTCAATTGCTCTGTAACCGTCCCACTACTTATTACTGTCTTGTTCGTGGATGTGCTGCCACAATGCACAATTATCGTAGACCACCAGACCAATACCCTAATGAGAATCCCCTTATATGTTGTACTTAAAATCTCGTAAAAGTAGCGGAGTCGTGGACTACCACTTTGTTTTAGATCAAGTCAATAGATTCCTAAGTCAGTGAGGTAAGTTGCGCAACTCACTAGATTGGTAACCAGACTGATTAAGATTGAGTCTGGTAAGTTTCATGTTCATGTACTAGCTTAGTAGTTACATGGCGTAAATATGGGAGTGTTCGAAGCTAAGATTGTGCGGAAGTTCCAAAAGACCAGTCATGGCGCATTTTCAGAAACTGTACAAAGGCTTGTCAAATAACCATATAGAGTTAGTGATGGCATTAGGCCAGCGCAAAAGTAGTGGCACGTCCTCGGGGACGTGTCTTAGGAGTAGGCCAGTGCCCATTGTTGTGACGCGTCCTTGGGGATGCGTCTCGCTTGAGCTAGCCTGCGTCATTTTACGAAGCGTCTCTGGGCATAGCTCTTTGATTGTGGTACATTCCGGAGGAACGATGCATAATTGGTGACACTTCCTTGAGTAAAATGCTAGAGTGTCATAATTTTAAGGATAGAACGTCGATTTGTGATGTGTTCTTGGGGAACATGGCATTTAGCTGGAATGCGTCTTTGAGGATCAGGCATCAGTTATTCCCAGAATATGCGTATATCAGTAAACTAATGTTGTTTAAATAAGAATTTGAATATCGATATTGGATACAGAGCAAGCTCTAGGAATAACACTAGAAAATACATTGGATACAGAACAAGCTCTAGGAATAACACTAGAGAAGACTTAAGTTGTTCTATACTAGTGGAAAATCCATCTAGGAGCTTGAGATTTATTATGTAGAGATTATAGAATATATGTGAGTACTGCAGCAAGCACCAGTACTACTCTAAGAATTTAATACATAGATGAATACTGAGTCATACAGTAATTATGATCATATACATGTGTATATAGAAGTATTGTATATATTAGAGAGACTATATGATCAGTATAGAATTCTTGTAGCTATTCGTATAAAGACTGTATCCTTTTTTTTTCCTTGTGCTGCTAGGTAGAGGACGATTTTATAATTCTAGCCCTTGTCAAAAACTCATCATCTATATTAAGTCTCCTGCTTAGTGGGGAACATTAATATTGCACAGTAAGTACTAGATGGTGACAATATGCCTATAGAAATTATATATGTATAGTTAAAATTTTAGGAGTATAAGAAGATGTTAGCTTCTGTTTCCGGGTTCTGAGATTTATGCCGCTTAGCATTAACCCTAGTTGTGTTTACTAGATATCCATGTTCTCGTCAAGAATGTTATCCTGTGAGCAGACAAAAAACGTTGAGTAAAAGTCCATGGGTCGGATGCGGTAATATTATCCATAGATCTTTCCATCATTATATTTGTCGCAGGTACCCTATTTGTTGACAGTAAGGATAGAATTCTCTTAGCTTTTGTCTTCTCCAAGCAATGTCCTGGATACAGACTTGGGCTTTAAGCTTAGACTCTCTTGTGAGTAGTAGTAGGCGATAGTGCTTAGGTTTGGAGTATGTAATGATCAAGTGCTAATGACAGCGTCAGTAAGACGACAGTAGATTAGAGATAGGACACCCGAAGACGACGCTTTGAGTTGTAGCTAGTAGCAACAAAGTTGGAAATATTGGAAACCGACAGAAGAAGATGATGGTAGATCAGAACTGTAGGTAGGGCTGGCGGTGGACTCCAGTGCTCTTGTCGTAGACTTGAACATAAAAATTCTTTAAGTTTAGAATATCCATTGGTTTGATATTTTATTAACGGAATCACTGAACAACAGGGTTGGTATCAGCATCATCAGAAGTTGGGGCAACATGGTCACAACAGTGGAGCAGTATCGATACGAGGTTGATGATGTCTTCTAGTGTGGTGAGATCTTCTTGGGATATGGAGTGTGACCTGAGATGATAGTATTCCTGAGAAGATGAGAGTCCACGTGCGAATAAGGTCTCTTTAAAGATGAGTTTTCTAAATCCCATCTGGAAAGCCTAGTTTGTCCACCACTCACTCCAGAAGATGTTGAAGTTTCATATGATGTCGTATTTTGATGTTTGACACCAACTTTTGAAGATAAGAGACCAAGCTATCAAATGCAAAAAGAATCACTTGATTCGGAGTTTCCTAGGTCAACCAACCATGCGTAAACATTTGTGATTAGTAATCCCGTGTGAATTTTCAGATTCCGTAGACTTTAGTGTAAGAGTCATATCTCCTAGCTCATATTTCTGATTGATGTACCTTTCTTGTATGTAATAGATACCTGGATAAACACTTCTTATGATTGTTTTGACTCGTTCCTTACCGATTGTTGCGGATTTATTACTTTGTAAAATGAAAAGGTAATGATGGGAGAATCAACAAAGGATAGGGGAGTGGACCGAGATGGTGCTGGAAGGTGGCGTTGTGAAAGGTGCAGGGCATGCACACTGGAGGAGGCAGGGATTGCACCAGAGGAGAAGCCTGACTGTGCCATTGGATGCTCGTCCTGAGCTGGAGATGGTTGTGGCTGCCTCATTGCCAGAGATGGCTGAGAAGAATATCATGACCATGGATTTTGTCCATGAAGGTTTGCTCGAAGAATGAGCGGACTTGATGGCATCACTTTGGGAATTCCAAGTTTGGTGCCTGTCCAACAATATAATTGTTTGGTTGAAGTAGGTTGCAGCAACAAGAATGAAGTTACAATTCTTGATGTGATCAGATAAGAGAAGGAGGCTCCCTAGTCGTGTGGGGTACTGATGTAGAGAGGTTTTGTTGATGATTATGATATTTTATTGATTTGGTTTTGGGGATCACTTTGGTTGAAATGGACTTGAATTGATTTATTTTCTAAAGTATCAAGTCCCCAAGTCCAAAACAACCAAAAAGGTGTTTATTTACTAGACATAGTGTTACGTGTTGAATGGGTTCATGACATCCACGGGTGAATTATGTTGCATATACTTCAATTGTCGTCTTAAAGGGTATTGAGATTTCACGTTTTCTTAAGTGGGGTAATAAGTTACCCCCGCCATTTATCCTCCTATAAGTAATAAGGCTCTATTGAAGAAGAAGCGAAAATAGAACAGATGAGGGTGTGGGTGTTACCTTGCCGTGAGGGTGTGAGTTTTGATGTATACAGTTTTGTTGTCATTATCGTTGTTGATCAGACCTTCCAGTTGAAAGGTGTGATTGTATTAAATCTTTAGAAGTGAAGGAGCCTTCAGTCCCCAAATGTAGCTTATTTGGATTCGCTACCAGGCAGAAGATAATTTTACGATGTCGTCACAGGTCCATGCTTCCAGGAACTTGACAGGACATGGAAAATCATGAAAGTTAGAGACATTCTTTGTTTTCATTGAAGTTGAATCCATCGTTGTCGTCTGGGATATTGAGATGCAACATGTTTATTTCTTGCGACATATGCGATGTGGTGCGCCCTCAAGTGGACACTTCTCCTGTTGTTGTTGACAGTCTCCAATTGACAAACTTTGTGAAGAATCTGATCACACTGTTGTTGATGAAGACACAATGACGTGTCCCTGGGGACGGATATAAGAGAGGCTGGCTATGGCTCTGAGAAAAGATGGCTTTGGACCTGAGAAAGGATGGCTTTGGACCTGAGAAAGGATGGCTTTGGCCCTGATTGTTGATGCATCCCTGAGGGATGGGTACTAGAGTGAGGCAAGTAACCCGAGGCTCCTCCGTTAGCTTGGATCCGCGTTAAGTAAGCTTCTTATCTTTATGGTCATGACAGAATATGTGAATTCTTCAAACTTCTCATTTAAGCATACTCGTATTCGAATTTTCAAAAACTTTATGGATTTTTGTCATTAGAAAATTTCATAAGTATGGTGCTTAAATACGTTGTAGATTCTTCATACAATCTCCATTTTTGATGATCGACCCCTCTATCCTTGTTAGGAAACAATTGCCTACATCATATTGGAGAAAAATCCAGGTCTTGATCTTGTTTGGGGCGTCAAAAAGACCGAACAATAGAATTCAGGAAGTATCCAGGAAAATTCTGACAGTTTTCAGACATGATACCGGCCACGGTTTCGGCCATAACTCTTAGTTCGTTTATCCGATTAATGTGCGCTTTTAGTATGATGTAGTAAACATCCGTACATAACTTTTGACATAGGACTCATTCCCAGATTGCTTACCAATTCTCGCCATCTTCAGAGTTTCTAGGAGGTAGTGTAAACCTCTTCTGACGCGATTTTTATAAAACGCCTTGCACTGGCTTGGGATCATATGGTACTTCAAATGTCACTTTATAATGAATTTATATGATATTTATGAATATGCATAACGGGTTTTATGGTTCATGCTCATGAATTTTGTGTTTGAGATGTTTTAACCTAATATGTCGGTAACCTTTCTACTTTTAAGGGTAAGATGACCAAAATAACAGATGAGCTTGTTAACGAAGGAACGCGAGTATCGGTGAAAAATTTACACTAACACTATTCGATATTGATGATGAGTGGATTGAATCCCGTACATAGATTCAATTTCTCCAATAAATGTAGATAAAAATTATGATAGTGACAGAAATCTACGATTGTAGAAGAGAATGGTGATTTATGATGAAAATTGAGATTGTAGATGAAATAAGTGACTCTTACTGAAAGCTGTGATTGTTGATGAGATATGTGATTGCTGATGAAAAGATGGGGGTACCTGCAAAGGCACTCCGACGCTCAAGTAAGAAAGAGTTCTAAACAGGTGAGTAGAGAAGAAAGTGAATAAAAATTCAGTGTCTTTTGAGTTAGAATTTAGCCTATATTTATAGGCCTTTAAAAACCCTAACTCTGAGATTTATAAATATCTTAAATAATTATAATATTTATTCTCCTTCTGTTAAGATTAATAATTATCTTAACTAATTACATGGATTTATCCTTTTGACCAGGATTAATGGTTTTCTTTAAAAACCATAAATAATTATCCTTTTGACTAGGATTTATGGTTTTCTGTAACAACCATAATAATTATCCCTTTTAATTAGGATTTATGGTTTTCTTTATTAACCATAAATAATTATCCTTTTGACTAGGATTTATGGTTTTCTATAAAAACTATAAAGAAGTTTCCCTTTGACTAGGATTTATGGTTTCTTTAATAACCATAAGGAATTATCCTCTTTAACTAGGACTAATAATTATCTTTAAATAAATATTGGACCTCTTTAATAAGTTAAAATGGGTTTCCATAAAAAACTAAATGGGTTTTTATATTAAACCAACTGGGTTTCTATAATAAACCAAACGGGTTTCTATATTAAACCAATTGGGTTTCTATAATAAACCTAAATGTTTCCATAATAAACAAAAAGAGCTTCTACAATAAGCCAACTGGCTTCCACATTAAGTCCAGTATGTTTCTTTAGTAAACAGAATGGGCTTCCACAGTAAACCAACTGGGTTTTAAGAATAGTATGTTTCCTCATTAAACAGAATGGGCTTCCACAATATACCAACTGGGTTTCTACATTAAGCCCAATATGTTTCTTCATTAAACAGAATGAGCTAAAATAATAAGCCAGCCGAGCTTCCATATTAAGAAGGATTATGACTATGAAGTGGTATGTGAGACTCACACATGTACAATTTTATAAAGGTACAAACATCGATTTACCATTAATTTTGATGTGGATAATGTCTGCTCCCATACAGAAAATCATAAACGGACTCCCTCTCGCATACTTGTTGAGGATGACGCTTCCATAAAAGAAAGGCTGGAGGTGGCCCATAATGGAGCTGACCTAGAGAAGGGATAGAGCTGGCTCAGGCTAGATATTTCTCCCTCAGAATGAAATCTCTAGAGTCGTCCTCAAAGAATGAGAGGGAGTTGTAGATGAAGCTGAGAATTCTGAGCTTGAGATTGCATGGATTTTACGTTATCTAGGATTTTTATGGGAGCGCCTTGCTGAAATAGGTGGATTTTCA
>JAJJMC010002143.1:500185-511469 GCA_023531435.1 Papaver californicum | reverse complement strand
ACACACCATAGAAGAATGGTGTTGCTGAGTCCAAGCATAGACATTTTATAGATATCACTAGAACTTTTCTCATACAAGCAAATCTTCCTCATATCTTTTGGTTTGAAGTCTTGTCCACTCCCAGATTTATCATTAACAGATTACCTACCAAATATCAAAATTTTATTTCTCCATTCCAGTCTCTTTTTCACCAATCTCCAAATTATTTCTCTTTCAAGTATTTTAGTTGTCTCTGTTTCCCTTGGGTCAAACCATACACCTCTAGTAAACTTGATCCTAGAAGTGAAAAGTGTATCTTTTTAGGCTATAGCTCTAATCAAAAGGGTTATAGCTGTCTTAATCCTATCTCAGGTAAATTTTTTGTTTCTAGACATGCTATTTTTCATGAGTACATTTTTCCCTATTCCACTCTTGTGCAGTCTACTACTGCTCCTTCGGTGTCATTTGATATTCCTCTTCCTGCCAATGATTCTACACCTCCTTATATTCCTAGTTTTCATTCAACTACATATTCAACTGCATCCATTCTATTTGTAATACTACCTTCCACTTCCATTCCTAGTACTACTACTACTACCAGTACTCACTCAATGAGAAAAAGGTGTCAACATGGCATATTCAAACCAAAGACCTTGTTTGCAACTAAATATCCTATTTCTGCAGCTTATTCTTCTTCTTTCACTTATATCACACCTACTTGTTACACTCAAGCTTGTAAGTTTCTAGAGTGGAGAGAAGCAATGGATGCAGAATACGAAGCTCTCATTGATGAAAATACATGGACTTTGGTTCCACCTGATCCATCTCTAAATCTCATTGGTTGTAAATGGGTGTTTAATACTAAGCATAATGTAGATGGTTCAATAGAAAGAAACAAAGCAAGTTTAGTTGCTAAGGGCTTTCATCAATTAGAGGGTATGAATTACAGTGGCACTTTTAGTCCTGTAGTGAAGCCTACTACAATAAGACTTGTTCTCTCTCTTGTTGTAAACTATGATTGGCAGATCAAACATTTGGATATAAGTAATGCATTTCTGCATGGAGAACTCAAGGAAACAATTTATATTGCTCAGCCTCCAGTTATGTAGACAAAGACATACCAAACTATGTTTACAATCTCAACAAGTCTCTTTATGGCCTCAAACAAGCCCCAAGGGCTTGGTATGATAAATTGGTTGATGTTCTAGTTGGTCTGGATTTCAAACCATCTCTTGCAGATTCTTCCTTATTTGTTCAAAAATTGGGATCTAGGATTACTATTGTCTTAGTGTATGTTGATGATATTATTATCACAGGCAATACTACTTCTCACTATTAGGATATTATTTATCATCTTGGTCTTCATTTTCCAGTAAAGAACTTAGGGAATCTGCATTACTTTCTTGGTTTGGAAGTCAAGAGAAACTCTAAGGGATTGTTTCTCTGTCAGACTAAGTATGCTCTTGATATTATGTGCAAGAATAATCTTGCTGGTTTTAAGCCTGGCTCCACTCCATGTCCTGAAAATTTCAAACTTAGTCCTAAAAGATGGTGATCTCCTAGCCGATGCTACAAAATATAGGTCGTTAGTTGGATGTTTGCAGTATGTCACTTGTACAAGGCTAGAGATCTACTTTGTTGTGAACCAAATTTGTCAACATATGGAGAGTTCAACTACTTCTGATCTTGTTACAGCTAAAAGAGTGTTGAGATATATCAAAGGCACTATTGGACATGGTCTGTGTTTCACTAAGGGTTTGATTGCAGTGCAGGGTTATACAGATGCATACTGGGAAGGTAACCTTGATGACAGAAAGAACACTGGTGGTTATTATGTTCTTTATGGTTTAATCCAGTTTCATGGTCTTCAAAGAAGCAAGCTACAATATCTAGAAGTTCCACAGAAGCTGAATATAGATCTTTGGGGTCTAAAGCTGCTGGGATTGTCTAGATAGACAATCTACTGAAGGATTTACTCTTTTTTATCCCTACTACTCCAGTTATATCCTGTGACAACAAAAGCTCTATCTCTTTAGCTTCTAATTTAGTATTTGATAGTAGAATGAAATATTTGGGTTTGGATTTTCATTTTGTAAGAGAGTTGGTCCAATCCAAACAATTGCAGATCCACATTCAACAGGGGACTCTCACCTCTAAGATTTTCTTTCCTCAAAGACTAACTGAGTTTTTTTCTCTGCTCAATTTAAAGGAGGGTGGTAACATGTATTTCACATGTGTCAGTCACTTGTGTTACATTTATGTTTTCTGTTATGACCGTTAGTCTCTCTCTGTTGACTAACCCGTTTCTTGTTTTACCGCTGCACTATGACATCTATATAATATCAGTAGTACTTTTCTGTGTAATAAATGAATCCTTCTTCTCTTTCAATAATGGAACTAGTACGATGATATGTATCTTTTGACACAAAAATGTCATAATAATCTTCTGCTTCATTCAAATTGCACTCACTACTTGAAACTTGAAATTTCCATTATGTTTCGCTAACCTTGTTTGTAAATGATTGAATTTTGGGATATTTAGACTTTAGTACCCAATTTTATGACCAAATTAGCGTTTAGGTCCCAGAAAGCTTGATATTAGAGTATGGTACCCAGAACTTGCGTTGACCGGTTTGACAGTTAGAAAACTAGGTTAATAACTAAAGTGACAAATTAAAAATTGTATGTCTATTTATTTACTAACGTTTCCATTACGTTAGACACATGTCTGGCTAGGAATTGTCCATGAATAAAGGCTGAGATTTACACACACGTGAGAAGATAATATCTTCTCATATCCACAAAATCGATTCAGACTCAATTTCTTTCTAAGGTTTCATACGGCAGCGGTGATTTAGGGATGAAAATGGTTCTCTGTTTAATTTGATCGTACAATTGAGTTTCGATGGTTGTTTGAAATTGATTTTGGTGTTCTATCTTTTGGGTAACAAGGATCTGGAGTTGATTTCTTCCTTTGTTTGTCGATTTTGAGGACTAAGGTTAGTAAATAAATTGGGTTTTATTTCTTTAGTTTAATTTAGGGCTTTTGTTTGCTTTGTTTTTAATGATGTATGTGGGTGTTGTTTTATAGTAGAAACAGTATCTTAATAGCTTAATTTTGTCTTTCCCTTTGTTTTTTAGAGTTTTGTTTTGTTCCATAAATACTTTAGGTTTCCTTTTCATACTTTCTATGATTTTGTCGAGTGAATCTTTTAGTTAAAAGTTTGTTGCAATAATAGTTAATTTATTGTGAAATAGCTTTATTGTGGTCCTATTGATGGGTTCAATGTTGTATTGAATTATTGAAGTTGGTGTATGAGGTTGAGAAAGATTGAATTGTGATGACTAATTGAACTGTAATGAATATTTGGTGTTTGTAGTTAAGATACAAAGAATGATTATTTGGTTTGTTGTTAAGTACTTTACTGCATTCAAGTGTGCGGGTAAGGTTTTAAAAGCTAGTGGTTGTGTGTAATGTAGGTACATGGATGACTTATTGAGATATTACCCCACTAGGGGTGGGTATGTGATTGGGAAAAGTAGAAGGATGAGCATCCCAACCTTCAGAAAATGCCCGATTATAACCCTGAGGAAGACTTGGATTTTTTTGCCTATTTTATACCCAAAGAAGACTAGCACACAAAGCAGTCAAGTTGAGTCTTCAACAACTGGGAGTCAAGCATCTACATTTGTTGACCCATTGCAAACCAATGAAGATGGATTTAATGAGGCTTGTGTTGGTGACAGGTCACAGCTGGATGATGAATATTTATTTTCAAGTACCTATGCAACTGGTGAGGAAGCAAATATAAATGACATTCCTAATGACCAAGATAGTGAGGATGAAGAACTTCTCCAAGAACCAGAGATAAATGAAGATGAAGAGATTAAACTGACTGGTCAAATTCAAGCTACACTTGGTTCAACATCTGAATTCAAAGAATATGTTGTAGAAACATAGAGTATAAATAGGGATTTCAAGTTGTCTGAAAAGCAAGAGTTTGTAGAAAATCTCTTTATTGGGAAAGATAGCCGAGTCAGATAAGTTGTAGGGATTATTTGAGGGAGTTAGCTCTTGATATGAATTACAACATGGTTCAAAAGAAGAACACCTATGTGAAGAAAGCATATAAATGCCAGGATGAGACTTGTAAATGGAGGGTTTATTGCTCAAGATTCTCTGATGGACAAACCTTTCAATGCAAAAAAGGTTAGTATGAAATGTTGTTTCTCTTGTCATCTGATTTTTATTTTTCTCTTTCAACATTGTATTAAACATTGTACTAAACAATTTACTGACCCATATGAATTTTTTTTATGTCAGGTCACTTCATTCATCCTTGTGAGGCATTTAATGGGTTGAAACATCCTTTGGCAAATGAAAGATGGGTATGCAAGGTGATGCTTGAATGCTTCAAAGCCCATCCCAACTACAAACCCATGGACTTATGAGTGAGGTAAAAAGGAACCATAAAGTAGATATTGCATACTATACTGTATGGCATGCTTATCATTTATGTAATGAGAATATTATGGGTAACTATGAAGAAGGTTATTCTTTACTTCCTGCACTATGTGATCAAATTTCAAAAGAGAATGGCACAAACATAGTCAAATTAAGAACAAACCCATCAAATGATAGATTTGTGTCATTGTGTATTGCTTATAGGATTCCATTAGATGGTTTTGTTATATCAGATAGACCTATTCTAGGGCTAGATGGATTTCACTTGACATGCAAATATGGTGGTATCTTGTTGGCAGTCACATCACTTGATGGGAACAATGGTCTTTTTCCTGTTTCTATATGCATATGTCAGTCTGAATGTAAGGAATCTTGGATTGATTTTCTTAGTATTTTGGCACCAGAATTAAAACAACATGCTAGGGCACTAACCTTTATAAATGACAAACAAAAAGGTTTGGTTGAGGGTGTGTCTAGAAACTTTGATGATGTGAATCACTATCACAGATTTTGTATTAGACATTTGTATAAGAACTTTAAGAATTTATATCCTGGAAAGAACCTTGAGTTCATTAGTTGGAGAGCAGTAAGGTCTTACAGTGCGGTAAGATATAAGATTTGGGTGGATAGACTAGCAGAGGCAAAATCATCTGCACCAGAGTGGTTTACAAGAGAACTAGTGGAGACATGGGAAAGGGATTATTTTGATCAGTCATCGAAGTGTGAACATGTTACTTCAAATATTTGTGAAGCCTTTAATTCATGGATTCTGGAGTTAAGGAGAATGCATATTGCAAAGTTAGTGCAGAAGTATCATTTGCTTATGATGAAAATCTTTTATGATAAAGAAAAAGTGGGTAAGCAAATGACTGATGGTGGCCTTGTCCCTCGAGTGACAACAATTATGAAGAAACATTTGTACTTTAGTCATGAGTTCATTAAACAACCTTCAACAACTTTCATTTGGTCAATTTTTGATATAAAGAAGGACATATCATGTGTGGTGAATATGACTTTACATATTTGCACCTGCAACGAATGGCAAGTGAGTGGAATACCATGTGTGCGTGCTAAATGTGCAAGTTCGCACTTTAGAACAAAGAACATGGACAAGTAAGTGACTTGCTTGTCTGATTTTTGCATTCTTACATTCTTTTACCTCTGTATGTAGTTGCTTGTTTAATGTGCAAGTTTGCAATTCTGTACTTGAATATTTGTTTGTAGGTGTGTGTATTTTTACATGTCTGTTGACACCAACAAACAGTTATATGCTCCTTCTATTGGACCTATGTTTGATAAAGCTTTATGGCCCAAGGTAATACCTTTATTACTTGGAAAAATAACTTCATCTATTCTATTTTGTGGTACTAATGTTAGTGTGTTTGCAGAACCCAAGGATAGTAAATCCTGCTAAATGCACTAGACCACCAGGAAAACCTAGAAGTAAAAAAAAAACAGGGATAAGGGTGGAAGTAATAGGAAATACATGTGTGGGAAGTGCTATACCTATGGTCATAACATGAGTACTTGTAAAGGAGCTTTTGATGAAGATCAAGATAAAGGTAAATCAGTAACTTTACTTGACTTGTAATGCATTTGACTTGTATCTTAACTTGTAACATCTAATGTTGTTGTTTTTCAGCTCCAACTACATTTACAGGGCCTCATGTGAGGCCAAAAATCCAGCTTTTAGGCCACCTCCACCTCCTCCAACACCAATTGTGCATCCAACTGAAGCTACTCAACCACCAGCTAAATAGAGGAGGAAAGATACTCAACCACCATCTCAATCTACAACTAATACTACATTACCAGCTCAAGCTACAACATCAAATGCACAACCATCTCCAGCTTCAACAAGAGGTGGCAGAAGTGGTAGAGGTGGTAGAGGAGGAGGCAGAAGTAGTAGAGGTGGTAGAACTTTATCAAATGCATCACCATCTCCAGCTTTAACTCAATCTGCAATACCAGCTCAATCTACAACTCATACTGCATCAACCTCTCAGCTTCAACATCAAATGCACAACCATCTTCAACATCAAATGTACAACCAGCTCCAGCTTCCACAAGAGGTGGAAGAAGTGGTAGAGGTGGTAGAGAAGGAGGAAGAAGTGGTAGAGGTGGTAGAACTTCATCAAATGAACCACCATCTCATGCTTCAACTCAATCTGCAATACCATCTCAATCTACAACTCATACTGCATCAACCTCCCAAGCTTCAACGTCAAATGCACAACCAGCTTCAATATCAAATGCACAACCAACTCCATCTTCCACAAAAGGTGGAAGAGGAAGCAGAGGTGGCAGAGGATCTAAGGGATCAGCTAGGGGAAATGTGGTGCATAGAAGGAGAGGTGAAATTATAAGTGTTGGAATCATGCAAATTGAGGAGCCAAGACTACCAAGAGAACCAGTTCAGGTAACCAAGATATATAAGCATTTTAGGTTGTCATTTAGGTGTAAATTGTAGGTGTTGGAATCATGCCATTTGTTTTTTCTTACATTAAATGACTTAATTCTTGTTCAATTTAGGTAGTAAATCATAAGAAAACTACTGGGAGAGGGGATTGAGTTGTGATGAGAGGAAGAGCTATATTTTCTTCAACACTTGGAAGGGGAAACAATCTAAGATTTATGGATTGGTTTGGCATACCTGAACAATGGGCCAAGGAAGAAAACTAGATTCAGATGGATGAGTGGAAGAGATGCATCACACTTGATCATATTTTGGGTTCAATCTCTCTTTCTTAACTATCTTTTTTTTTGCAAACTTGTTAGTCTTTTATTGAATCTGATTCTGCCTAAAGATGAAAACATGCACATCCTTTTTGTTATTTTTGATAACATATTTGACACACCTGCAAGAACAAGAATAATAAAGATTTGTTACTTATGAATGAGTTCTAGGTACTATATGTATGGTAATTTTGAGTAATTGTGGTTGCAATTTGTTACCTCTACTTCATCAGTAGCTTTGTTCTTCATTTTATGTATATAAATCTCTTGATTTGTTGAATTTGTGGGTTGTAATATGTGTGCAGGTGGTGTGAAATGGTTAACTGAAAATGTCTCTCAAATTGGATGAAATTGTGTATTTATAGGGGTTTGATGATGGGTCCAACGGTCTAATAATGGACAAATACTCCAGACCATTGGATTCCATCTATTCTCGTTCGTTGGGTTGTTTCTGACAGATTTTAAGTTGCACGTGTTAACGGTGAATGACGTCGTTAACTATTTATAAATTTAAATTCTATTTTAGTAACGGTTATGACGGTCAACGCAAGTCCTGGGTACCAAATTCTAATATCAAACTTTTTGAGATCTAAATGCTAATTTAATCACAAAGTTTGATAATAAAATCTAAATAACTCTAGAATTTTTTAATGCACTTTTCGAACTACCGACATATCGGTTGTGAGATATTCAACCCCACTATAATCCCCCAAGTTGGCAATTTCTTATTGGAACTACACTTGCTTGACATGGTTACAGAACCATCAAATTGACCGAATGTTTTGTTCAAGGTAGCTCGAGATTCGAACGGGGAACGGATAATTGAAAATTCCAGAGCATAGCGGGTGAAGGAAGGTGAGATTGAAGAAGCAGCACATTTCAGTTAGCTAAAACCTTTATTGAGAAACTTCCTTCTCCTTTTCCCGACTACTAAACAAGCAAGAAAAGTTCACCAAAATTCAAAACACCTAGTTTCTTAGAAATCACTCACCTCACATCACTACACAAAGCAAAAGAATATAAAATGTTCCTGTTTGGCAGACCGGAACCATATACCCATGTTCGAGCTGTATACAAATGTATCTACTATAGATGATGAAGGGAAAATAGTGGACCCCATCATTTTTAAATGTTCCTTAGTTTGCTCAATAGTCAACTTGAAGGATGATGCTGATGATGCTAACTGTCGAATCCAACCCTCTTTATTTTGTCATGATTAAGTAGGACCTTTGTATGATACTATACTGGGGACTAGAAAGATATACATTTATATATAACCTACAAACTATCCTCATATAAAAGTCATCTCATCGGTACTGGTTCGTTAGTTGTTCATCCTTTCTGAAATTAAAGAACTTTTTTAAGGATGCCAATTAGTTAAAATAGGGTTTACTGTTTTTTTATTTATTTGGGGTTTTTTTATACGTAGCTTATATATTTATTATTTACGAGTAAGAAACCTAAAAATCCCGTATTATATATCGGGTTCGATGAAAATTATTTTTATAGTTGATCTTTGTATATTAAGGTGGAGTTTCATCTCTCATACGGTCTAAAAAGGTCCATCTAAATCGATAGATAAAATAAATTTCATAACACAATCAATCATAATTAAATAGGATAATTCTTGTCCATCAATCAAAAAGAAGGTTTCGGTCGTCATTAAATATATGAATAACTTTTAGGATAGGTTCGGTATTGCTTCTTTTTTCTAAAACACTTTAAAAACTAATATTAGATAATATTTTTTCATATATATGTTTAGTAAAGTTTTCTCAAAGTGCTTTTTAGCAAAAATATTTGTAAAATTCCTCAATTTTTTAAAGTTATGGAGAAGGAACATTTAAAAGCTCCAAAAACAAAAACTATGGGTCTACATTAATTTCTAATTTGATTTGGTTTTTTTATCCCTATTTCATTTTATGAATAACGAAAATTACCCTCAAATCTTTCTACCATTATTTTTTTATTTCAATATGATATTTTTAATTAATTTCTTTTATTGAATAATAAATATAAAAATAAATATTATATATATATATATATTAAATTTTAAGTTGATTTTATTTTTTCGAAATTATATTTATAACAAAAAAATTATATATCATAATTGTAAATATAATACTTTTTAATAATAAAAATAATAATCATTGTTATTAAATTTAATATTAAATATATATGTACTAGGTATTATCCAGGCCTACGACATGGGAGTTGAGCCTATAGATTAGCCGGTATTTTGTTGGTCGGATCAAATTAGCCGGGGCCGTAGGCCCCACCATACTTCTTAAAGTTTTTTAGAAATTAATATTTGGTATTAATATTATTAGCCGTTCTTAATTAGAAAATTAAGTTAGATTAAGAAATCTAATCATTTTAGGAAACTTAGTCATGGCAAACCTAAGGTTAGACATGTTTAGGATTAGCCGATGTTTTGTTGGTCGGGTCAAATTAGTCGGGACCTACGGCCCCGGCCGTATCCCTTAAATTCTTTTAGAAATTAATATTTGATATTAATTTTAGCCATTTTTAATTAGGAATTTAAGTTAAATTAAGAAATCTAATTATATTATGAAACTTAGTCATGGAAAACTTAAGGCTAGCCTTTTTTAGGATCAGTGGCTATGCTAGGGATAGCTTTTTTCCGGACCGCGGTATAATCTATACCGTCTAAAAAATAATAAAATCTCGGTCGTAGATCTATAGATTCAACGGACGGATATATACTTTGATTTTATATCTATGATCGGAGGACGACTATATATCTTACGAATCGATCAATCTCTGCCGTGGGATGGCCGAAAATGTCCCAATACAAAGAGCATGTTCCCTTATATATATCACATATTTAATATTTAAAAATAATATTTTTAAATTATTTTTAAATCAAATAAATTAGAATAAAACTATTAGAGATAAATATATGTTTTTATCATTTGTTACAACAACAATAGTTGAACCCGATATTTACCAAACACAATTTGATTAATATTTTAATCTGTTTTACTTTTGGGTTTATAGTTTACCAAACGTTTAACTTTCATTTTTACTGAGCACAACACAACAACGCACAATAGAAAAGCGTTTTTACAAAATTCACAATAGTACCAAATTAAGCCTTAATGTGGTGAGTTTATTTTACATCACCTTTAATATTGTTGATAGCCCAAAAAGTTTTAACTCACGGTGAAAAAAAAAACAAGTCTAATTCCTTACTAAGAATCAACTTAAATCCTACTTCTTCCCCAAAATCAAAATAAACCCTAACTCATCTTAAAAACAAAATTAAATTTTAATCAAACTAATTATAATTCACTAAGATTATTTTATTTTTTGTCAATCATGATTACATTTAAATGATTGAGGGTATTGGTTATTCTTCAAAATCATCAACTATGTCACAAATCTTACATAAACTTAATTATGGAAATTAGGTAACTAAATATTTTATTCTTTCGCCGATTTAGGAATTTAATAATTTATGCAATTATTTGGGCTATCTGTGAAAATTGTGTATAATTTTGTGGGCTATGTAAAATAATCATAAAAGTCTATTTGGTCAGTTTATTTACTTATTTTATATGGGTTATACATAATAAACGCATGGGCTACATTCCTTTAGGGCATTTTGAAATTTTTCATTGAAATTTTTCGTATTCCTCTCATCTAGCATATCACTCAAGAAATGTATTAGTTTTTTTATAACTAGACAATTTTGTGATAATCTATATGGATGGTGAAGATCAATATTAAATTATAGAAAACAAAAGAATTATCAACCATTTATCCATTTACATTTGAAGGTAGAAAAATTAAGTTAGGAACTTTAGGTTAAGGGTTACGTCCCACACTATAAAATGATAAATTTAGGTTGATTTTATATTTTCATATTTTCGGCATGACTAAAATATCTTTATATTTCTTTTTTTATAATAACAAATTTAATAGAAAAAAAACCATTCTAACGGTTCTTTATTTTGATTCCATTAATTACGGCTGTCACGTCATTATCTTCTTCTTTTTCTTTTTTTCTTACTCAATTAAATAATTAAATAAATATATATATATATATATATATATATATATATATATATATATATATAT
>JAJJMC010002143.1:405012-497523 GCA_023531435.1 Papaver californicum | reverse complement strand
TTGATAGTTGTGAATCAATAATGGCTTCGGTGATGGAGTGTTTGGCAGTTGAGAGATGATTTGCTCAAGTTGATGAGTGTTGACAGTTTGGTTCATGATGTTCTGTGATCATGGTACTAAGACGTGAATGGATAGTTTGGTTCGAGAAAAAATAAGGAATTGCCAAAGAAATATAGAAGAGAACTCGAGTTTAATTCTGTTATGACAGTGATGGGGTTCGAACTCAAGTCTGTGACGCTATCAATGGAGTTGCTGAAAATGTTTTGGTTGGAAGTAGAGTCTGTGATGGAGAGAATATATTATGCTGTGTTTGAATGATGTCAATGAAGCTCGAGACAAAATAGGAGCTAAGAGTCGAGGAAAAACAGAGTTGGTTGAGATAATATTGGAAAGAGTTTACAAAATCAGAAGAAAAGAATTGACGCGGAGCAGATAGCTATCGAGGGAAACGGAAGTAAGTAAAGAAAAATTCATAAGAAAATATTTCTCTCAATGTGATAGCCATCGAGGAGACCTGGGAGATTAAAATAAAAGTCAGGAAGAATTTTTTTCTCGCGATGGCCTGAACCATGTAGAGAGGTTTTCACTATCTCACCAGGGAAGAATTAAGTTATACCTGTCAGTTTCTCATGACTGAAAGACCAACGAGTTTTAAAGTTGAATACCTAGTTGGGCTGGTCTCCTCTTATCCTGTTGATGCGGCCCATTTGGCCGAGTTAAGTGTATTTTGACGTGTTCTTGCTAGTTTGGGCGAGTTTTTAGCAACCTATTTTATCCGGGATATTAGCACGGGCACATCTATCTTTGGGATATCTAAAAGATATTTTCACCTCTATCTATCATCTATCATATTATATCTTTTGGAGAAGAAAAGAACAAGGATCTTTGTAGTTTGAGATTTTCTACAACCTAAGATTTGCTTTATTTTTTTATCTTATTATTTTCTATGGATTTTAAGAAACCATAGTGAACTAATTTTCTTATATTGGTTAAGGATGTAACCTAAAGTCATGAACATGTTATTCAATTGATGCATTAGTTTTGTTATTCACTATCTTGCATATCGTTCAAGTTTCATCACGTATAATAATTATTTGATTGTGTTCTTATAATATGATTAGTTATTTTGCATGTTTAAGTCACGAATTAAATATAACAATAACTTCTCTATCTTAATTAAGAGACTTTGGTAATTTTATCAAGAACGCTAATAACTAGTAGTAATTTGTGATTACTAGCGGTGTGAATCGTGAAGGAAGTCACAAGTAAAACTTGGTCTAGGTGGAATATACAAAAATTGTGTTGTATTGACTATGAGTAACCCGTCTCACAAAATTTAAAGATTTCTTCAAGTTGAATCTCTTACCAATAAAACATTAGGTTATTTGGTAGGAAAGAATTCATATATTGGCGATTGCAATATTAGATGATTTGTGGAGACGTAACGAAGTGTTAACACCGACTGGGGATACTTTAGGGTGACTGGTAACATGAGAATGTGAATGACAATATTGATGTTTAATTGCATAGCATGTGTAATGATGGATGATGAATCCTTAACCAGTTTTCTCTTATAATATTTTCTCAAACACTTTCAGCTTAAGTTTTAGTGTAAATTATTTTAAACAACAAAATCCCCCTCTGTTTACAATAGTTTTCTAATATAATTAACAACATGTATCTCCCTATGGATCGAATTCGTTCTGATTGCTATACTCTTATTTATAATTGTGAATGAAAAGAATTTAAAATAATTTTGCTTGGCTGACAACCAACCAATATTCTCCATCAAATAAGGGAACCCTCCCTAGTGTAAACATTCATATAATGAGACACAACATGAGTAATGCATAGTGCCCATGTGTGCTAAGATTTGGAGCCATCAGTTGCATATTGAGGGGTATCCTGGACTACAATAAGGACTTTTTGTATAGTCTCAACATCCAAAAGCGCGAGAAAGATCCCACTGCCAAGTCCCAAGTTTCTGGTAAACACGAGTAAAAAACGGAATGCAAGGACTTGAATAATCAACTAAAACTGTTGGTAACCCTGGCAGACTGCTAACTATTCCCTAAAGTTCCATAGAAAGATCCCGCAACCCTGCAAATGATACTTTTCCCTTTAGATCCTCTCTAGAAGACCATTGATACTTTAAGTATGCCAAAATCACTTGTGGAAGTCTATGATATAGCATAATTCCCATAGTTGTCTCTGGGTCATACTGAAATAGTTTGACTAAAGTGGATCGTGCTTGACTAATTTTCTCGTACGTATTTGCGGAAAAGAAAAATAAACTTGAACCAAGTATCTATATCTTCTGTGGAAGGGAGCATAAGTGCTCGGACTGCGAGCAAGGAACTCAGGCAGATAGTTAAAGCATCCGACTAAGAAGGAAATACTTCTCAGGAACAATGAAATCCCTTGTTGGAGGAGCAAGATCAGTGAAATTGTTATCATCTGTTATTTTAAACCCTTTCTTAGCTCTATTTCTCTTAATCAAGCTGTTGTTATCCTCTGGTTATTTCCTTTCAATTTTTCTTCTCGTATTGTTGATGCCAGACATTCAACATCGTCACCTGAATTTTTCGGCAGTGAAATGTAGATCCCATGTACCCTTTCCAAAGTATCAAGGAAGACCCATAGAGAACCTTGATACCTAGATTGCATAATTAAAAATCTCAATACCTCTATCTTGATAGGAATATTACTTCGTATCAGATCATTAAAATTTATTACCGAGCTAACAATTACTTTCCTATCTTTGTCAATCCAACCTACTTCATAGTTGATTTGTTCAGTATCCTCAAAAAGCTTAAGTATTTTGCAAGGAAAAACAAAATTTTATTTTCTCCTGCATAACTCCAAACCCTCGACAGTAGGAATTCCTGCAATTTTCTATTTTTAGTGACAAGTAGATCTCTTAAAATAAGCGTGTCTGACACTTGTGAATCATACATGGTATCAGGCAAGGTCAGATTGGCGATAATCTTTCGCTTTCGAACCTGCTTAAGTGCTTCATAATAAGGCGTGTGCCCCCATATTTGGAAAAACTCTTCTTCAAGTCTAGTAAGTATTGCGAGCATCCATCCCAACAAAAAATATACTTAGACTTCTAATGTAACTTCGATTATTTACGCAATAAAATAGGAAAATTCAAAAACTTAACATTGATGTTATGGAAGCTTGACTTTGGCATAAAAAAATCGATGGAAATACTTGAAACATCAATAATCTCAGAACATGTAGATGGAGTCTTAACGGCATTATCGATTTTTCTCGTGAATATACATACACTTAGGAATAGAGGTACCTATGACGGAAACAACAGAAAAGGGGGATTTTGTATGCTTTATTTCAGCAAAACTACAACTCTCTTCATCGCCCTATTCGTCTAAGATAGGTACTTGTGGAGTTGACGTTGGTGTAGAGTCTTCAAAACATGGATTATTATAAATAAAATTTTTCTTAGACCTTTCTTGAGAGCTAGCGAACACCTCATCAAGCCTTTTCAATGAATTTGATAATTCCCTTCCATTATTATCTTCAAAGGGTGTGTGTTTGGTGGGAAGAGCTTGAGTGGGTGCATATTGATTGGAAGAATTTCGTGATCCCATTAAACAATGTAATATGCTTTGACGATAATGAAAACTATGCATACATTCATTGTAAACAACATCTAAACTCGAAATCCAATGTTCGTCCAAGGACACATGACAATTATCCATAAAAGATATTTCACTAAGCAATACTACATATTTAACTTTGTAAAAATAAAATTCAAAAAGATCACCATTAATATCTCAATCACCATAATTAATACTCTTGAAGTAATTTGTTGTTGCAACAGATATATAGTTTCTCGAATGTGATGGACCAAGAATAAATTCCGCAACCTTTCCAGCTATTCTGAAAGTAATACGAAATTCTCTTTCCATGATAAAAAATTGAAAGTTAAGACACTCAATGGATGCTCTCAACCGTGGATAGAAGCAAAGTTGATACACTCAATGGAGGATCTCAACTATGCTAGGATACAACTTAACTAGAGGAAGCGTATAATTTGGATCATAGATCCAATAAATAATAAAAACTAGTGTTAGATCAATAGATTCACAAAATTAATAAAAAAATAAAGAATAATACTAAGAAAATAACTTTGATATAAATAAAATAATAATATTGGTTGTAGAATTCTACGATACTAGGCATTCTTATATAGGCTTCAATGATTCTAAATACAACTAGGACTAGAAAAGGAAATCAAAATAAACTAAGAAATAAACCGATACTAGGAAAAAGAAATCCTAAATTAAGAAATAAACTAGAAATAGAAAATAGAGAGCTCATGAGTAGGATGTCCTACATCAGAATCCCTATGTATTTCTAGTTGGCAACTTGAAATTTATATTATAAGTTTTCGATTGTTGTTTAACAATCTATTTTTTTAATCAGGGAGGCCATGATTCCACCGAAGGCCTTACTCTTTATAATTGTATAGTGACAGGAAGCTAGTTAATAGAGAAACTGTTGAAGGATCACCTTTTTGTGGGCCGACATCATCTGCAGAAGTAAAAGCACGTCCTTTAATTGCATTGGCCTTTCAATTAAATTGGTGGGTTCTTTTTTGACTATAGGGAATATAGTTAAAACCAAAATTATTTTCATAGAAATTGATTTTTGAAAACCCTAACAAAAGAAAATAGAACTTGGTGTAGATTAAAGTGAAGAAAATCTCACTATTATCAATAACGACTCCTCGATATAGCCTGATTTATCTTGCTTGGAATATTTTCAGTACATAATTGAGTTTATTGTTGAACAGAAACCGAACCTAACTGATCCGAGACGAACCATACATTTGGCTCGATCAACAGTTTGAAAATTTGACATCCGTTGATGTCGGCACGGTCAACAGTTTGAGGATGAAGACCAACCAAACCGACCGGTTATATTTCTGTAGCTGTGAGTCATTGATTTAATTAGATCCTGGACATCCATCTAAAACATAATTTTTAACCCTAACCGGTAACCACAACCTCACTTTTCCATCTTAACCACTCACTCGACTTTCTACTTCATCCTCACTTCTTCTTCTTTACTATTTCACATAAAGTCACCACCCCCACTCACTAGTACAACCATCACAATAAACACCTTTTTATTTTCCTTCTGAGTTCGTCTTTACTTTTATTTATCAACAACAATAAGGTATAGTTTCTCTTTTTACTTCTATTTTTGATTACTTCTTTATTTACTGCTCATTTTGTTTGAATTTGTTTGGGTTTTTCATTAAAATGAAACCCTAGGTTTTATAGTTTGGGGGTTTTATAAAATAAATATTTTAGGGGTATTTTTAACTTGTTTAAATTTATTTGTGCAAAGTGTGAGGGTTCTAAACTTCTAATGGATGAACATGCTTAAATTTATTAAAATTTTAGCAATCGTAAATCACTAATCATGATGATTCATGCTTGATTTTGATTTTGTTGGGTTGACTGCTTGATTTTGATTCATGAATCTCTGCACTTGGGACTTTTCCTTATATTTGAATTGTTTTCTGTTGTTATATATGTTTTAGAGCTTGTGTTGTTAAACCATGAGCAAGTAAAAATGATTGATGTAATGTAAATTGCTTAATCTTGTGATTTTTATATTTTATTTTGATTTTGCTGGTGGTTGACTTCTTGATTTTGATTCATGTATTTACGCACTTGGCATTTTTCTTTATATTTGAATTGTTTTATGTCGTTATACATGTTTTAGAGATCTTGATGTTGAACTATAGGAAAGTAAAAATAATTGTATAATTTAAGTTGTTTAAGCTTGTGATTGCTGATGATTTATCACTTTATCTCATTTCGTGTCCTTGTCGGAAACTGATTACCAGCAAGATGTGAAGTCCATTTTTAGAGATACCTGAATTTGGATCTAGTGAGCCTTTTTGGATACCTCAATCTAAAGATATACCTCAAAATATTACTGAAGATGCACGTAAGAAGACCAAAACAAACTCTAGAACCACTTCTATTGTATGGAATGACTTTAAAGGATTAGTAACATAACAACAAAGTACAATCATTATAAGAATCCCTTTGTTACTCATTCAAGCAAAAATGGGACATCTAGATTGAGGAATCATTTAGATATATTCCCTATAAATCCTAATAAGAAAAAGGGACAACAAAATTTGGAGTTCCCATCACCAAGACCCGGTGAGAATGATCAATTAGTTGTTGCTAGTTATATTTATGATAAATGCAGAAGGAGTTTAGTGGATTTTTGTAATTAAGGATGATATACCATTTAGAATGGTATAATGAGAAGGGTTAAGCGCATTTTTCCAAGTCATGGAGCCTACATTCAAAGTTCATTCTCGTATGGCTATTTGCAAAGATCTTCTGGTAATCTATAAAGAGGAGAGAAAAAATGTTGAAAGGGTATTTAAAAGTATTCAAATAGAGAATATCTATCACAAATGATACATGGATATCTCTTAATAATATTAACTATATGTGCGTAACGATTCACTTCATTGATCAGAATAGGAAGTTACAAAAGAAAATCCGTATGTGCTACCAAGTTAAGGGTCACTTGGTAAGATGTTAAAGAAATATTTATTAGATTGGGGACTGGAAGATGTGTTTACTGTGACACTTGATAATGTTAGTCCTAATAATATGACAATGGATTATTAGAAGTATAGTGCCCAAAGCTAAAGTTAGAGTCAAATTCTTGCAGGTTATATGTGTTTTAATTTCTGAGATGCTTTAATTGATGATTTTACTGATGCAGTTTCTAATATTTCCTAGTTTTTCATTCTTATCAGGTCAGGTGTGATGCCCATGTTCTTTCTCTTGTCGTAAAAAATGATGTACTAATCTTTAATAAGTCGATTAGCAGGATCAGGTCATTTGTTAAGTTTGTTACAAGTTCTCCTACAACGTTAGAGAAATTTAGACAATGTACTACTTTAGAAAAGACAAACTGCAAGACATGCTTAATCTTAGATGTGAAAAATAGATGGAATAACACTTATTTGATGTTCAATGCAACTAAATTTTTTGAAAGAGATTTTAAAAAGATTAGAATGGGATGATAAGAGTTTCAGAAAGAATTATGTTTTCGAATAAGATGTTTCTCGTGCTTTACCTATTACTATTGTTGTTCCTAGTACTTATGGTTTTCTTGTTACTTCTGATGTTCATGCTACTGATATTGAAGATTTACTTCTAGTTCATGTTCTTTAAGTTCTAAATCTAATGTGAAATTGTAGATATTTATCCAAAATGAAGGAAGAAGAATAACAAAGATGGGGAAAAAAGCCTCGTGTACATGCTCCCTATGCAGAAGATTGGGCCTTTGACATAGGTCTTGTGAAATGTTTAAATTAAGGTATTCTTTGTTGATATTGTTAAGTTTTCTTATTCAACACAAGTTACAACACATGCCTTCTTATGGCAATTGGTAATGATCCGTCAATAATTAGTTCAATGGAGAGACAATATGATAACATATTTATATGTTTTAAAGATGGATGATGTTATGTTTCTCAAGTATAAAAAGTATTAGGGTGATTATGAAAAGATGAATGTTGCCTTGTTTATTGTTAAATTGCTTGATCCACGAGAGAAAGAAGGTGGATTGAATTTTGATCTCAGTTGTTTATATGAAGACGGTGATAACAAGGCTGGAAGGATTCTAAAAGATCTGAAAAAAGATTTTGGGAGACTCTACGAAGAGTATGAGTCTATGTATTCAACTGCAGAGAATGTGCTAACTGATTTTATTAATATAGATGATACTTCAACTGTTGTGGAAAATAATAGTAGGAGTCTAAAATGAACTCATGGAAGAAAAAGTATTGAAATGAAATTTTCTATGTTGAGGGAAAATTAGAGGTGAACTAGTATTTGTTAGATGAATATGAACCACAAGATGAAAAGTTTAATATCTTAGCTTAGTGGCAGACCAAATCTACCAAGTCTAGGATTCTCTCATACATGGAAAAGGATATATTGGCCATATCTTTGTCTTCAATTGCATTTCAATCAACATTTAGTACCACAAAGCGCATTCTTGGTTCATGGAGAAGTTTTTTATCCGCTAGGACAATTTAGGCATTGCTTTGTATGCAAAATTGGTTACACAAACCTATTGCTTTTGATTTTCTATCTGACTATGTACCGGTTGATGCTTCTAGTATTGAGGAAGGTAATATAATATTTATTTGTTTTTTACTTATCAATTCAAAGTATATAGTTAAAATATATCTATTTTAAGCTTGCTTATGAATACACTCTTATTATAACAATTCATCTTTTTTGAATATTTGTTTATTGATAATCAAGTCCCTTTTATCAAATCAACTGCTGTGATATTAACAATTTTGACGTTGTTGCGTTGCTATATATTTATCCATAGTGTGTATAAATATTAATTCTTCAGTTTGTACCTTGTAATTATAGCCTATGACATACTTGTTAACATCATTAGTCTTGGACATTACATAAGAATTCCTTCAATTGTTCTGTTATTTTTATTTATTCTTTTATCTTGTTTATGTTGGAGGATGATTTATTTTAATTCATTTGATCATGTTGCAAATATTTTGGATCTTATGCTCATCCCTATGAACCTCGAAGAAGATTGATAAAAAAGGACTTGAATGGATCTCGAAGTTTGAATGCTTATAATTGATTCAAGTCATAATTAAATTAGTTACTCGTAAACTATGTTCTTGGAACTGGCACTTCAATACTGTTTTTCATTGTTTTTTTTAGACTTTGGATTCGTTTGCGTAGTCAGTTATAAGTGGACTAGTAGAAGACTTGAAATTATGGTAGAAGTTTATGTTGGCAGACTTAATTTGAGAAATAATTAAGTATATTTGTCTATGGAAGGTACAATAAAATATCAGGTAAAAATATGGCAAAAAAGTTCTGCCAGTTATTTTTAATAGGGACGGGTTGAACTGGCCAGCTCATCCATTTTTAATTACAAAATTTCCATCGGTTAAAACTGCAGAAAGAAACGTTTCATACCGGCCCAATTCAGACCGGTTTAAAACCTAACCGAATGCAAAGCAGTTCGGCCACGATTTTCATATTGCAAAACCTACGGATGATGGTTCAGGAAACGTTGTTGGTTAAAAACCGGTCGACCGTTGTGCACTCCTAATTAAGTCATCATGGAATATTTAAGTTGTAGGTTCCTTATGAGTTTAGACGTTGAAAGAAAAATTCAGAAATAAAAGTTTCTCGAATGTTCAACTCTTTTACTTGAATATGTAAACGCAGTAACCTAGCTCAACAAAAAGATTTTATACGTAGAATATTTAGATTAGATTCTAAAATCTAGACACTTGATCATGATAGTTAGATGCTAGCTCGATAACCACATCATAAACGTTGATCATTGAAAATTAATTTGTGACCCCATATATGAAGTGAACATCACCTTCGTGTTGGTGAGGCTCACAGCTATGTTTAATTATTAAATGTAAATGATATTTAATTTCTTTTAAGAATAGCCACTTGTTGAGTAGACTTTTATCACCCAAGCCAATATCATCCAATCAGGCCATGCCACTTTGTGCCTCTAGAATTGTTATTGCACCAATAATCCATTTCAGCCAATGAAAAACGAATATTTCATTACCGTTTAATTTGAAAATTTTATTCGTTTATAGATTTAACATAATTATTTTTATACAGTGGTAAGTTTTTTAAGATGGGGCCGCAAAACATATTACTATTCCAATATACAGTTTATTCTTAACTATAATCGTCCCCATAAAAGAATAATATTAGTAAAATTTAAAGTTTTAAAGAAAAGTAAATTATAGTATAAGCAAATTTGGAACATGCTGCTTTGTAATTCGGTGGAATATGAGGAGGGATTGATGATATAATAACAAATTTCGTTCTTTCACACAAGTTATTATTATTACTATGCTTCAAAATAATTAATAAAAAAATGATATTATTGTTATAATGTTATTCTATTCAAATAGGCTTTGATTTAAAAAAATTTGAAGATTTTTTTCTTAGGTTTATTTGTAATTGGGATGCAGTTTTGCACAAGCTTTTCTAGTAAATTTTTAGTGATTTCTTACTAACAAATTTTGCCCCTTGTTTGTCGAAAAATAAGTTAGTGTTCTGTCATTAACTTTGACTGGTCTTCATGTGGGTTTGCTGATTGAAAAAAGAATGCTCTTATGTGTTGAATTTGTTAGATGAACAGATGATTTAAACCCAAAACATTGTATTAGGTTTATTTGTAATTGGGATGCAGTTTCGCACAAGCTTTTCTGGTAAGTTTTTAGTGATTTCTTACTAACAAATTTTGCCCCTTGTTTGTCGAAAAATAAATAAAAATAAGTTAGTGTTCTGTCATTAACTTTGACTGGTCTTCATGTGGCTTTGCTGATTGAAAAAAGAATTCTCTTATGTGTTGAATTTGTTAGATGAACAGATGATTTAAACCCAAAACATTCTATTAGAACTTTTCATATAAATTCTAGTATATATATATATACAGAACTTGATACAAGATGGATATTACTATATTAGACTGAGGTAAGATTACTCAAACTGTAGTAGTTTGCGAATCCATTAGACAGTACTAAGTATGAAGTGAGTTCAAAACTGACGGTGAATTCAACGAAGTAGTTGGTATCAAAGTGGAGGACTAATTTGTAGCTCTGGTGACATCGATAACTCAGCATGAATGAACCATGGATATGGTTTTGAATTCCACCGCCTTCAAAATTGAAACCCTCTTCCAGTCTCATTTTTTCATTTTATTCCACTTAAACAAAGAACTGAAGAACATGGATTCAAGGACAAAAATGGATGACAGAGTTACACTAAATCACTAAGAAAGAAAAATACCGATTTTCTTACACCAAATTGAATGTATTTCTTCTTCTCCGGACTTTCTCAAACTAAATACATAAAAAAAACTTGGGATGAAAAATATAAACATGTGTAATAATTAATAAAAGCTCTCTTGTTTTCTTCTCTTCTTCATCTCTTTACAAATTGCATGTAAAAAAATAACAAATATTTTCTATAAATCGAACTTCTTCATATATAAGTGTAATTGGGGTTTAATATGGGTGGGAGGGGGGAGATTATTACAAGCTATTTAACTAAACATTACAAAAACCTCATCCATGAGCTTTTTTTCATTTTTTTGGAGTAACAATTAAATCAAAAAATCAATCAAAAGATGTAACAAGGGTGGTTGGTGGTGGTGGATGGGTGAATTGAACCGACTAAAGCTGTCCTTTTTTTCTGTTTTCTCTTTTCAGTCTTCTCAATTCATCTCCATGACAAGGAGAGAAAGAAAGATCACATCTCAGACTTCTTCGTCTTGGTCAGCCCAAGCTTCAAAAAAGAAAATTAGTCCTCTTGTTAAGATCTCTCTTTCTGAAACTATGGTTTTGATATATGGCTGCTTGTGTTTTCAGACACCACATCCTAAACCTCTAGCTTCAGACCCTTTCATGATTCTTAATCTTTTGCAAGATGAAATGAACATGTCCCATGGAACATCACCAACAAGCATCCAATCACCATCTTTATCTTCATATGTAGGAGCATGTTCAGAACCATTATAACCTTCTCTTTCTGAATATTTCCCGATACTAAATTTGAACATATTTTCTAAAGCTTTAAGTAGTTCTGGATACCCTTTATAAACTTTCAAATCAATCTTCCTTAAATAAGGTGCTCCATCCATACTAACTTTCACATACATTCCTGGTGCTTCTACTTCAGATTTCTTCGTCGTTTGCAAATTGTTTTTTCTGTATGATCTCACTGGTGGCCATCCTACAACTTGTTGTCTGCAGAATTTACAAAAAAAAAAAAAAACCATTAAGTTAATTATCAACTCACCAGAATCACAAATTGTAGTAGCACAAGATAGTCAAAAGATTAAGAACTTACTTTGCTGCAGGAGCAACTTCACGGTCACCAGAATCTGACACACTAGAATTATTATTGGATCCACCGCACTGATTTTCGTTTCCTAAATCAGCTATCCCTCTTTTGTTATTGTTTCTTGGTGTTTGTGGTTGTTGCTTTTCAGATGACCCTTCTTCATCTGTACCTGGTAAGCCTAATCTTAACTCTGTTGCTTTAAAATTCAGATCAACCTTTTCATAATTCCCTGCCATTTCTTTCCGATAACTTCAACGTGATAATATAAATTTAGGTGTTTTTTTTTGTTGAGGGTTTCGTAAACTCTTGTTTGAAGTAAAGAAAATTGTTTTTTTGGTTTACGAGAGAATCGGGTTGTGAATTTGTGATGGAAAAATCGGAGGAGAAAGTTTTATAGAAAAGGATAGATGATAAGAATGGGAATGCCAAGAATATACAAGGGTGTAAAAGTAATTCTTCAGAATGCATAAATTTAGAACAAAGACAGCTAAAGTTGTCGGTCATAGAAAAGGCATTATTTAAAGAGTTTGTCTGCACACTAAGGGGACAAAGATGGGACAAGTTCAGCCGCCCATAAGGAAAGACTCCCCCTAAAAAAAGACTTTATATTTTTGAATGGTTGAGATGAGTGTAAAGGGTCATCAGAGGGAAATAAGGAACGTTGGATCACTACTTATTTGCATGCGAGAGAAAAGAACATCCCATGTGAAATGTGGGGTCCAGGTGTATGTCTACGTTGAAGACATAGTCATGGCCATCATGTGGGTATTTTATGGCGTTTTTTCATGCTATAACTTGTGGGCAAGTCCATGTGAACATGGTTCATCCTATTTCTGTATTTCCCTCTGGCCACAGAATAAGATAGCACTTTGATGTCTTGTGATTTCAAATCCCACGTATGAAGAAATATACACCATCTATCACACGTGTGTCCTATGATAAAAATTATAAACCCGGTGGGTCCTGAGATGGGTCCTAGGCTGAATGCCACAGACTGCTGGGGTTACAACACGTAAGTGGGGTATTTGTTTGGTGCGTAAAATCGGTAGATGGGAAGTGATTTTTACGAGATTGGCAAAAGACATATCGCTACTGGTAGAATAAGCATCATTCCAAAGGTCTGAGTCTATAAGTTATGGCTTTCATTTTGTACCTAAACACTGTGTGGATTATATATTGAAGGATCCTTACCTGTTCAGCCTCGCAATGTTAACAAAACTAGGATGGAGTATATTAATAGAACCCACGCCACTACGGGTCCAAACACTTGAAGCTCAATACTTTTTGATAAGATTTTCTCACTTATCCTATAAAAGCACTAAAGCATTTGGATCTGGCGCACTGTTCTTAAAGGTTTAGCCATAGTTAAACATTACATTTTGAACGTGGACGGTAGCATATCAATTAAAACTTGGCAGCATCATTGGCATGAATCCAATTATATTCACTCAAACACATCGTTGAATCCTCCATCCGCTTATAATTATCTATTTGGTTTTATTGAGTAGAATATATAGTGGAACCTACCCAAACTCCAAAAGATTTTCATTCCATGTCAGCTTCTGCAGATTCTAAACATTTGATTACTTCCCAATACCGTTGCATCCATTAGTCTTTTAATCGATAAGGCCATTTCACAGTTGGTTTCACTTATAAAATGCTTTTCAGCAGACCATCCTTTTATATTAGCAGTATGTTTTCATCCCAAGATAAGTATTGGCTCATGTTATGTCACATGCCTTTACCTTATAAGTTGCAATTATTTCTATGGAAGATATATCATAGTATTCTTAATGTTATTACTGTGGTGTTTAACTTCTCAAATTCTACCCCTCAACTGTGTCCAGTGTGTGGCATTCACCCAGAAACAACCATTCATATCTTCACGCATTACACATATGCCCGAGCAGTTTGGTTAGGGACTTCTTAATTTTTTTATTTATCATCGTCAACGTGTCAAGAATCCACAACGACGACTACTACATTGTATTCATTCTAACTCTGCAATCTTATTTCATCATCCTAAAACCTAAATCGTGTATTTGTTATAATCTAGACAACATACACTAAGCTATACTAAGTAAGAAGTGTACGAAACTAGAAGAAAGATGTTCTTTATTTAGGTTCGACCTCTAGAAGGATCTCTATTTGCTTGAGTTGATTACTAAAGTCAACTTTGTTAGGTTATATTAGGAACATAGAAATGTTGAAATTTATTCTAGTTACTCATGAAGACCTGAAGACGCATCAAAGCCAAAAAGAAGACATCATCCTTTAGTTTAATGTTAGTAACTACAGACTTGACTTGTTCAATTTGTATATATTGCTCATACAAGTCTTTATTCATTGAAAATATAACGTACGAAGTTAAGTTTGTTACAATGACTTTAGTATTGGTGACTTGGTTATTATACTATGCTCAAAGTATCAAAAGGAAAGATATATACAATAGTTGCTTCGACAACTCAAGTATATGAAATTACGAAGTATAGTTTATCGATGAACTTCTTTTTTACGATATTGCACTAATTGGTAACTTGTTATTATTTATTGTGTTAAACTTCCGGTTAAATCTGAACCTTAATACATATGTTTGAAAGCAATTTTAGAAACATAGTTTAAGGAAGTAGACTTGCGAAACTTGTTTTGCTATTGAAAAAAGATATTCAGGGTCGATACCTAGAGAAGGATCGATCCCTTGTGGGAAGGATGGATCCTATGACCGATCTCAATTGTGTCTAAATTGCTTTTTACATTTTTGATTGGTCTGTTATCTTCACGTTTTTTTACAGACATCGAGAAGTAAACGAGTTAGATTGGAATATTTATAAATGTCGACATAATGTTTGAACATGTGTTAAACTATAATTTCTTAATGTTCAAGTATACTCCTTTGATATTTAAGGCAAGATCCTAAAATATCAATTTTTCAGTATCATATTTGGTATCAAAATTATATGCTTTTCACTCCTATAAGTTTGCACACATCTAGCAAGATATATTAGTAAGTACATTGTTGTGTGCTAGCTAATCTTTGTTGTCATACTATGAGAGAAATCAATTATGAGTTAAAAATTACTTGGTATTTGCTAATTTCAGAAATATTATTTCAGATCTTTATAATTTTTCGAAATTGGTAAATGGTATTTCCAAACAAAGCCTTGGGCGTAACATTATAAATAGGGAGTCTTGTAATCTTACAAACTTATCCTAGAGTATACCTTTTGCCGCATGGGAAATCCAAATTGTAAGACATATGAGTAATCTAATTAGGTGAAACATCTTGTGTTGCATTTCGTTTAAAGTCTTATTTGGAATAGCCTCAAGTTATACCGTTGGTAGAAGATTAGATTATTATTTAGTTTTTGTTGATTATTTTTTATGAACTAACGATGTAGTTATCTTCAATAGTTCAAACTTGTTTATTTTATGGTTATTTTCTTCTGATGTAAGACCATTCAAGTTTGTTTATATATTTGACTATCACACATCTAAGTGATTATGTATTTGTGGGATAAAACTGTTGATCAATCAATATTAATAGACTCTGTTATATACGGTTAATCAATAACGGAATCAAGTTGTTACGACATCGGTTACTTTGAAGATTGAAATTGGAGATTGAAGACTTAAATAGTTTTCTTTTTGATTTCGATTTTTGAGTGACTTCATACGAACTTGATTTTCTGGGATTTTACAAGGAATTTAGTTCTGTAAACATCAGAATTAGAGAAGATCGAACAAACTGTCTAGTGACATTTTATTTGCTTTGGTAGATTTTGTTCATCAAGATTAATTATTTCAATAATCATTGTCTTGGTTTGATTTTTTGACCAGAAGAGTTTATTGATATAAACAGAAAACCCTTTTACTCTACTTTATCCGCTGATCTAAAAATTGATTTGGGTAATCGATAAGTGAGTTGGTTACTGGAACAGATTAGTCCTTTGATATTTCGGTTATGATCCAAATGAGTTGAGTGCAGAAGTCTTCACAGCGGTGAAGCAACTTAAGATAGTGAACTTTGTCTTGGGATTTCTGACCAGATTGGTTGTAGGCGCATGGATACTTAAGGAGCTGAGTAACTTAGGATCGTTTACTTAGTATCAACTATAAGAAGTTGCTGTAGTCAATATGTATATCGACTTAGTTATGACAATATTCAAAATTGGACTAGGCTCCAAGTGTTTTATGCAAGCAGTTTTCCTCGTTAGCAAAAATTTTAATGTCTGTATTGTTTACTTTACTTCCACATTATATTGGTTAGACTTATAATTAAAATAAGTATACAATTACGTTAATCATATCTTGGTAAACATATGTAACATTACAATTGGCTCAAGAACAACTCATTAAAAGTAAATCCTCTCAAAGAGAGGCCTAATCTATCTTCTGAGAATTCAGAGAGATTGAGAGAGAAAGGGTTTTTGGTTATAATTTTCGATAACTCAGTTACAATCAGAGAAGGAATGTAAAGGACTGAGTCTCACATCCACACGAGTGGTGCACATCACTCCCTCCCTAAACAGAATTAACGACAGTAATTAACTAATAATAACGGTTAATTAACTACTAATTGAACTAAACAAATTACTAGTACCCCCATGATCAGGGTGGCCCCTAACTGAATATGGCAGCCCTTAGCCGGGACATGACAAATCCCACTCCCTTCAAATTATCCTTGTCCTCAAGGATATGAAATGAGCTTGACCAATGAAGAGCACAGCTGTTGCATACTTGCATCCCCATCTCGAATATAGTAGGAAATGTGAACTTCACAGACTTCAACACCCAGGTCCATAAAAAGCTGAAACCATTCATCTGAACAGTACGCATCAAGCTTAGTTGTAGTTCCCCTTCAAAAATAGTTGATGCTCCACCTTCAAAAATGATCAATGCACTTAAAGTCTACTGCGCTTAATACTTCAAGGAAAACAAAATCAGTGGAGTCGTAATTCGCGGCTTGATGGTTACTAATAAGAGTATAACTAGCAGGGTCAGTCTTAGTAATGTCTCCATAGCAGCGAAGAATAACAACTTCAAAATTAGCACTTCAATTCATTGTGCAAGTACCCTTGAGTATACTGCTGTCTTTGTAGTAAGCCGAGAAAAACCAAATAAATAAGTCTCCCTTACTGAACTTATCAAATGAGCCAATACCAGCAGTTCTAACACTGCCCAGGTTGCAACCTATCTGATGCAGAAAAGTCCTTTTGCGACTACCAGCTGTTTAAAGGAGATGAATTGTTATTGTTTGTAAAGAAGTAGCTATTATGATGAGCAAATCCTGCCAAAACCATCTAAGAGGGTACATACCCTTTATTGTACAATCTACATAGAGTAAGGCCATTGTATGAGGTAGACATCATCGTCTCCTCCATTTGAGTAGCTTTTGGAGAGTGACGAGTTGCACTGATTTGTAAAGAACTAGCTAATATGGTGAGCTCTTGCCAAAACCTTCTAAGGAGTGTACAACTTTTGTTGCACAATGAGTATATATGAATGCGATGCAATGAAGTGACCAGAATTGTTCTCGCCTCTTCAAAAACTGTGAGAAGTGATATTTAGCTGAATTAGGATTTGAACTTGCCATAAGTGCATTGCATTTCATTAAGGTAAAGAACACCACCTGCCACAACTGACTAGCAATCCTTGGGTCTGAAGAGGACAAGATTACCTCTAACTGAATCCTTAATGTATGTCCATGCTCATTCACCTCATCATTGACATCCCACTGCCCTGAACTCATACATCTGACTTCTTTAGCACTAAGCATAACATCCTTCATCTGTAAACTCATAATATAGTCTTCTTCATAAATAACTCCTAAATCTTTAATAAGACTGCATATTTGAGTTAACTTCAAAGATGGAACTTTTTTAGTTGAGTGCAAGAACAAGCAATTTGAAGCATTTCCAACAACTCTTGTGTTATGCTCTCACCACCCTTAAACACTACAAGTACCTTCATGACAATCAATTCATAACCGCTGCCATTTCCCATACTCCATAAACCAAGAGGAAAGATAGGTAATTCAAACTCTGATACGAAAACCAATGGGTTGAACTCAAGAATTGTTACCTTCCATACCAACAGCGAAGCTCTGCTGACTGAGAGTATTTCTATAAACACCTTCGGATTCTCTTTAACAACTAAGGAAACCACCACAAGAGAATAGACATGGAGTCTAATAAAATCATCTTCTGAAGTTAACACTTCAAGCCACTTTTGTGAGAACAATTTGCCAGATGGTACATAGAATGCTTTGAATAGCATTACACAAAGAAGAAAACCTTTCGGTTGCCCTATAAAGAATCCACAAAAGCTTGTAGCTCTGTTAAACCCCCATACCATACTATCATGCATTATCTTCTCATTTTCCATAGTTAAGAATAACATGAGTGCATGTTGCTGCACACCTTTAAGCTGAAGCTTGAGTAAGTATTTTCCTCTCTTGGCCTTTATCTTCTTATATAATCCATTCTCAATCTTTAACAGGAGTTGATTCTCATCCCAGCTTAAATTTTTATGAACACAAATAATAGAGCTAAGGTATTTGAATAACCACATGGAAACTAAGAGATAGTCACCGTCTTTTCTCATACTCCGTGAATCAAAGGAAAACCATGTTAACTCAAACTTTGATAAGAAAACCAGAAGGCCGAGCACTTGAATGATTAGCTTCCTTACTATCTGCATGTCACTTCTTGTTGCAGCTATCTCTACCTCTTTGAGCCCCCTCCAAGCCACTTTCGTATGTGTAGGGAGTCTGAAATCACTCACCAGCAGTTTCTCAAACAGTTCTTGTGCATTCCTAGGCTTATTTTTCCCAGTCACTTGAAGAACCCAATCAGTCCATAGGAGAATAACCTTCTGCAGTATTTTACCAACCCACTTGTAATTATAACTACTGTTACTATTTTTAACAAACAAGATTACATTCGGAATCTAATGACAATTCTACAAAAATCCTCATGTTCTAGAATTAGCTCATAAACAGAATTTCCACTACACTCACCCATCAAAATTGATCCCTTGAGAACACATATACAAGGAGCAAGAGTATCCAATGAGAAATTAGAATTACCTTTGTACCGTCAACTAACTTCAAACTCCTTTCCACGATCAAAACGCATACAACCATAATCAGATTTAGGTAAAACAACACACAAAAGCTCATTTGAATTCGTAATCAAAAGTTTTGAACAATACCCTTCATCAATAAACTTCCAATTCTCAAACTGCTGATGTTCTTCATTAAAAATTCAAATTTAACGAATTGAAATCATTTACCTCATGAGCTGCAGCTGTTTTACTCTGAAAATCCACCACAAAATTAATACCAGGAATGAAGGGTTTACCTTCTTGATAATCGAGAAACGTTGAATTTTCTTTGTGTTCATGAATTTCAACTTCAAAACTAGCTTCACCCATATTCGAGAATTGAGTTTTGGTTGTAGATCTACAATTTCCTTTACCTGCTAGATTTGAATCTATAGGAATTGAAGAATAAAGTGTAAAATTACAAACTGATTTTGACTCGGTAGGAATTACTTCTAAATCTGAGTCGATTTCAAGTGTAGAATCAGATGAGGGTTCAAGTAAATCTTCATCTGGTTTCACCTTGCCTATACAATCAGCCACATCCTTCCACTCAACAGTGAGAGCTTCCAACGCAACCTTCAAATCAGCAAATGAATTCTTCAATTTAGCAACAATTTAAATCGTCACTTCAGCTACAAACTCATGTCTGTTGATCATCATTGTCACTCGGTCACACAGGAATCGAGTGCTCTGATACCACTTGTAACGATCTACGTTACAATTGGCTCAAGAACAACTCATTAAAAGTAAATCCTTTCAAAGAGAGGCCTAATCTTGAGAATTCCGAGAGATTGAGAGAGAAAGGGTTTTTGGTTATAATTTTCGATAACTCAGTTACAATCAGAGAAGGAATATAAAGGACTGAGTCTCTCCTCCCTAAACAGAATTAACGACAGTAAGTAACTAATAATAACGGTTAATTCTAATTGAACTAAAAAGATTACTAGTACCCCATGATCAGGGTGGCCCCTAAATGAACATAGAAGCCCTTAGCCGCGACATAACAACATCCCATAGTTAGTTGTAACTGAACTTTGACTATTACCAAGAATCACCTTGTTGAAATGATCCTTTGGCCATTGTGGTTTCGATAAAAGTATACAATGTGAGTCTGCATAGGTTGATATCGAAAATATTATGGTGTACTTGGTACGCTCGTCATTTTAATTGGTATCGGAGCAAGCAAACACGAAATAAAACTAATAGTTTGTGTTTGATACAATCCGACCTATATGAAATGAATCAGAATAAGGTTATGGAAAAACTGATAAATGATGCGATTAATATGTCACACATGTTTGTAAGTCCAGAAGTTGCATATGTTTTTATGTCATCATCTCATGATAATTCTCAAGATAAGGTGATTGAAAGATCATATTATGTGTCCGATGAATTTAATTCAGACGTTGAATGAGAAGATGAAAAAGAGTTGGCAAAACTCATAAAGCCCATTATTTTTCTTTCATTTGAGGTCCAGAGATTGATAACAAAAACTAATACTCTTCGATAAGAGATCAGAGATCAGAGAAAAGACTCGCAACTGAATGATTTATCCGAGGAGAACAAATCCCTTTCCGTTAAAATGAAGGCTTTTGATAAAGCTCTAATTCAAGAACGAGAATTTCTAGATGAAACTTTGGCTAAGAAATATGTTATAATTTTTTCTGATGAATAATTAAAAAAATTCTAGCACGACTTTTTCAGGGTGTGATAAGAAGCCTAGTTTGGTCATATATGAAAAAAATCATGATTTTATTTGCATAGACTCATTACCTATAAGAATCATTAAGCCAGAGGAAAATGTTGAAATTCCTCCACCTACTGTAGAAGTAGACCATCTTAATTCTGATTTCAAGGAAACTCATAATCGGGCTAAATAGGAAGATCAGAAAGAATATAACTTTCAGTCTATTGACAATAAACTAGTGTTACTTCATAATATTTTTGTCAAAATGTTAAAATAAGTATCTTGTCACAAGGATTTAAAAAGTTATCCTACGATAGCCAAAGTATCCAAAGACCAGGTAAAACCTATCAAATCGAAAATACATGGAAAATAAGTTGATAATGTCTTATGGAAAGTGATTTCCATATATGTAAAAAATATCATGACTCACTTGAAGGATTATCAGCACCTGTGGAACACATCCAGAAGAAAGATAAAATGAATGATTATGCCACTAAGAATATCACTCAGAAATTGATTCGAACAAATTTCGTTAAGCTTTCTGATGAAAAACTGATATCTGTCATAAGGAAATCCTTAGAATAAGAAAATCTTATGAAAATATCATAGACATAATAAAAAGAGATCTCAAGATTCCCGATGTCTCATGTATCAGTTCTTCTCTTACCAATATTCTGTTTTGCAATACTCACAATGGAAAGAGGAAAGAAAATTATATTAGGCAAAAATATTTTAAGGAAAGCAGGAACGATACTAACTCTCTTTCTCATTGTGGGCATGGAAAAGCTCGCACATACCCAACTTAGTTGAGTTAGAAAGTGTACCCTCACCTCGTGCTCGGTCTGAAAAGGGTGAGGAAGCAAAGTAATACAAGAGCACATGTTACTGTTTTCGGTAAGAGTCATAATAAAATTATCATTGACAGGAACATCAAATGTTGTCTATCATGATCATACTTTAAGTAACCAGGAAAAGTAATCAGGACAAATTTTTCTGTTCTACAAAAAGAATTACTTGAATAGACTATGAATGGGGAGTTGTAAACTCATCCTTAAAATTGTCATGATATTTTAAGTTCATGTATACCTAAAGTATAAGTGGTCTTCACTTATAAATGGTATTTAGAGTTATCAAAATTAACCAAGAGAAGGTTTAGTTTTCGAAATTTTCATTCCTAATAAGTATCTTCTTCTACTATTGTGATTTTTGGACAAACATTTTGTTTTTCAAATTTGGAAAGAAAAATAAGTAAATCTATTTTGAATCTTTTCGAAAGATAAATCTTGGGCTACTTTTGGTCCAGATTTTTTCTTCTTAATTTTTTAAGAAAATTACTTGCTAGATATAAGTATTTTAGTTCTCATATAATTCTTATAAAAGACTGAGTATGCCTCAAGTAACTCGCAGCATCACCAAGGTAAACTAAGAATAATCTCTAAAGTTTGAGAATTGTCAGGGAATCGGTACTAACAGAAAGAAGAAGAGATTTCTTAACATCATGTCAGACTATGATTTAGATTGTTCCAAGGGATCTCAAGAGGAATCATGTCTTCTTGCTTTCGATTTTCAAGATCCGAAAATAGCAAAATGGTTCCCCACTAAGGGAATATTGAGTTATATATTTGGTTTCGAGGATAACATAACTTAACTAAGCTCTTCTGTTCGAAATCAAGATTCTCCTAAAAAGAAAATCGAGTAAATACATGTTGAACTAGCATACTTGAAGGAACAAGTTGATAAACTAGAAAAACAAGAGTTTGTTGTTGACAAGTCTCTTGAAACTACTTTCAGGATGTTGAGCAATGAATAGGAATTAGTGAACAACCAAAGTTCTTGAAAAGATTAACATGAGTTTCTTACAGTTGATTATTTTAGAATGGATTTATAAATTCTTGATGAATTCCAATATTTGTGTTAAATCTATAAAACTATAATTAAAATTAATGATAAGTTTTTATTTATAGATTCTTGGTGTTATCATTTGATAAATTATGATTGCAACTCTTGTTCCCATTGAAAATCTCTTTGTGTTGCTTTCAGTTATGATAATTTTTTTCTGGATTTTTTAAATCTTGGTTTCGGTATTATAAGTGGTTTAATTTTCTTATGGTATGTGGTTTTTGATAAATGTCTGAGTATTGGATCTTATCTTATGCATTGCTATATCAAAATCATAAGAAAATAAATTTTGGTGATTAACTCATATGTGAATCATAATACTAATAATCTATTATGTTCTATAATTTGATTATTTTGGTATTCATGTGAGTTTGTAATAGGTTATAGACTTTCTCGTGGAAGGTGATAGCTAAGATCATGTTTTGAAACAAGGAATAACTCATACATGGGAGAGTTTTATTATTGAACTTGTTCTTAATAATATATCTTTACGGGGGAGCGTGGTTTTGGAAATTGAGGGAATAATTATTTATAATAAATGTTTTCCTGATGACTAACTAAATAGATTTGATTTTATTTAGGCTTGTCGAAACTAAGGAAGCACCAATACGGTTAATCGTTTTCCTGACGAGGAACTAAGTTAATTCTGATCTTAGTAGGCTCATCGAATTTATGGAAAATTACTTCGGGTAATTGTTTTCCTGATAAGAAGCTAAGTTTGTTCTGATATTAACAGACTTACCGAAGATGGTATGTTAGACCCCCGACTTAGACTCTTGTAGGATGAATCGAGTTCTTGTGAACTCGTGAATTTCTTTCGAAATACATGTTATTTTTTTTGGACCTTTGTCATTTTTTTTTGTGGGAAAATATATGGAGTACAGAGTGATTCCAATCACTTGAGAAAGAACATATGTTCTGTAAATATTATATGTGTAACGAAAAGAAATAAAACATTGATTAAGGGGGAAAAAAATATCATATTGTATAGTATTCACATACTTCGGAATAATATAATAGTATCTTTAGTTATTATTTAGATGCTTCAACAACGATACTTATTTTGATATTTGCAGGTCAGATTGTCTGTTGAAGCTCGGATTGAACGTATGAAGATAGAATAAAGAGATTGTTATGTTATGTGATTTTTCTATTGATTCTTGTATTCTTCATAGTAAAGAGGTTTGTCACTAAAATTGAAAAAGGGGGAGATTGTTCGATTGAACCCACAAAACGTTGGTATGTCAAGTTTAGTTCCAAAACTTGAGTCACTTGAGTAGATTAATAATTCAACTTCGTTAGTTTTATACTAGGAATATAGAAATGTTGAGACTTTCTTTAGTTACTTATGAAGACCCGAAGACCTGAAATAACGAGGCTACCAAGTACACCCAAATATTTTCGATATCAACCTGTGCAAAATTTGTATAATCTTATCGAAATAATAACAACCAAAATATTATTTCAACAAGGTGATTTTTTGTAATAATCAAAGCTCTATTTAAACTACTATGGGTCGTTACCAAGAAGGGATTAACATACAAGTATGATTGCTTAATTATAATAACAATTATAATGTGGAAAGTAAAGCAATTATACAAAAACATAGTATTTGTTAACAAAGAAAATTGCTTGAAAAAAAAACCAGGACCTAGCTAGCTATGATTTTGTCGTTAGATTTGTGAATATTTAAACTCTGGGAAACCCTCATTAAGGTACTTTATGATACACCAGAACTGATAGCAAAACAAAGGTTTATGTCAAAGCTGCAAAGTTGTATTCTATAGGTTTATTGAATCTAATTGCCATAAATAAGGTATTCCAGATGTAACAAGGAAATTCCATTAACTAAACAAAATGGAGAAACTTTGCTCTCAATTTTGCAATGTAGAGAATATGTATTCTATTTTATGAGTTTCTTTGCCAGACTACTTAGTAGTTATTTTTCCTAATTTTTTTTTGTTTCTATTTCCTCAAACCTAGTTATCACAATTTTTCGTCTTTAAGGAACCATTTTCTTGGGATGGGTATGTATTCGAGGATTGTCTGGGAACTATGTAGATTCTTATCAATTTATCGTTGAGTAATGATATAGAACTAAGTCTAATTCCTAGTTGTTTTACAGTTGAAAGTGTAGAGCATGATGCTAGTGTGGACATTTGAAGCCTAGGGACTTGTGTTATGAGTGCTTGTATGGGATGCCTCCATTTGAGGCAAAGGAACACTCGAATACATATAACAGGTATTGAGAGGTTCCTGATGATTAATGTGGTTTTTTTCATGGTAATGGTGTAAAAGAAGTAAATATAATCCGTTTTGCAGGATTGTTAGAGTTGATCTTAAGTTCCCTCCAAAGCCAATTGTTTCTGCTTTAGCCAAGGATCTTATCATCCAGGTGTTTGTTTTCTCTTTTTTCTTGTCGTTTTTTTTTCAACTGAATTGAACCGGATTGAATTTCATTTGCCTCGGCACATTACTCTGATGTATTTAGAATTAATTTTTTTTGTGGTTCTTTCTTGGATACTTTCTAGATGCTTGTGAAAGAATCCTCACTACATCTTCCACTTCACAAGATTCTTGAGCATCCATGGATTGTCCAGAATGCTGATCCTTCTGGAATCCACCGGGGATAAGTTGCTGGTGAAGGAGCAGTCGACCTTTTAACTTGGAAATCGTGTTTGTCCATTGCTTGCTATATAGTAATTACTCTTTAAGTATAGATAGAACTCCATGGTCCAATACTCTAGATATATTAAGTTATGTCTTTACTGTTGTTGTTTTTATTTAGTTTTTGATATCTTTTTGGATGTTGTTAATAATTCCTACGAGACTAAACTCTTTTATAATATATATATCAATTTGTTTTGAAGTTAAAAAGTGTTTTCAGTTCTTCATGTTACTTTTTATTTACAATTTAAGCAATAAGAAAACACTATTTATATAATTATTAAAAAATATATTGGTTGTCAGTTCAATTTTCAAATTAATTGACAAGTAATGCCCGTAAATAATTATTGATAAGCAAAGTTCGTAGTTTATTATTGATAACTATTGATAGTAGGTAACCATCATCCGACGGACAGACTCTGTCGATAATCTCTATCATTGACGGTTTTGGTCCGTCGAGAAAGGTAATTTCTGGCGTAGTGTAGTCCATTTTTGAACACACTCGGAATTAAGCCGTTATACGAATTGACTATCGCAACTTCGTATTGTTGAGACCAAGTAAACTACCCTAAGTTACTCAGTTCCTTCAATATCATTGCTCCTACAACCAATATAGCCAACATACGCGAATCCCAAGACAAAGTCCACTATCTATAGTTTCTTCACCATAGTGAAGACTTCTGGACCTGAATCCTTTGGACCGTAACCCGAAACAGTAAAAGGCTAACCTATTTCAGTAACCAACTCACTTATTAATCAACCAGAATCAATATTTAGATTAGTGATAAAAGTAGAGTCAAAGAATCTTCAATTTAATCAATAAACTCCTTTGGTAAAAATATCAAACCAAGAGAATGATTATCGAAATAACCAATCTTGGTGATCAAGCTATATCCAAGCAACTTAATTCAACTAAACAATTTTTTTAAATCTTCTATAAGTCTAATTTTTGTCAAGATAAACTGCTTGTGTAATCCAAGAGAATCAAGTTAGCATAGAGTCACAAAAAGATTTAAAACTAAAAGAAAAGTATTCAAGTCATCAATCTTCAAAAGTAACCTCTGCAAAACAACTTGATTCCGCTATATATCAACCACACATAACGGAGTCTATTAACATTGATTGATCAAATTTTTTACCCTACATATCTGGAATCACTTAGACATGTAGTAGCTATCTTTAAACAAACTTGAGTGGCCTTATAGAAGAATATAAGGACCTTAGAATAAAAAAGTTTGATAAATCGAAAATGACTACACCGTTAGTTCAAACACAAGTAATTAACCTAAAACTAAATAAAAATATAGCCTTCTACCAACGGTAAAACTAGAGGCTTCTTAATCCCAAAGAATACTTTAACAAAAGGAAACATAAGATTTTTGATGGTGGATTTTTTATAAGGGCGAAAATCGTAAAATTTCCCTCTGCCTAGCAGCATAAACATCAAAAATATTTGCATATATTTCTGAATTGTATCAAAAATGTGAATAAACTACAGGTATTCTATACTGATCTTGTAGTCTCTGTAAATGTATTATACACATCTATGTAATATTAGAGCTTCTCTCAAGTCGCAGAACTTCCATGGATGAATTCCTTAAACTTGTTTTATATATACATACCGATATTCAAATTCTTATTTAAATAACACCAACTTATTGTTTCACTAGTATCTACATGTACATCTATTATTGGGGTTTACTTACCAACTATATGATCCTTCAACTTGAAAAGATCACTGAATTAATTCATAGTTATTCGCAGTAGAGTTCTATGAATTTACTTAAACATCTTCTTAATTCAAGATTTTATTTACACCTTTTTGAATTACTTCAAGACTCACAAAAATAGCTCGTGACAAAAGGCTGTGTTGATTGTCATAACTGTCTGAGGGGCTTGGCATAAACAAGTACCTTAAGTGTTCAAAACAAGCACCATCTTATATGGCGTAACCTAATATCAACGGCTATCATGCTTCAACGCTATCCAAAGACTAGTATTGGTAACTTCTATGTCACTGGCCTAGTGCTAGTGCCATCCTATTCATGACGTTAGCTTAAGGCTAGCACCAAATGCTTCCACGACGCTGGCCTAGTGCCAACGCTAGCCTAGTCACGACGCTAGTGAAAGGATAGCACCAACTGCTCCTATAGCGCTAGCCTAGTGTCAGCGCCAGTCTACTCGTGGGGCTAATCAAGGTTAGCGCCAACAAACTCACGAAGGAAGCCTAATGCCAACACCAGCCTTGTTCTAATCCTAATAACACTAACCCTTTCATAGCGCTGGCCTAATACCAGCAAAAGTTTATCTTATAACGCTGATAACACCAGCTATCTCAAGGCACTGACCTAATGCCAATGCCAACCATTCTCGTTGAGCTAGTATGAAGCTAGATCCAACTAGTACTTCTTATATTTACGATACTAAATTCTTTGTCTCACTCATGCTTACATTTTGAGTCTGAGCTACCTCCTCGATGCCCTGAGCCACAAATATTTTACAGATGAATACTCAGCTGAAATCATCCAATGTATCTTCTTTGGTCATTTTTCTCATAACTTGCTCAGATGCTCGTGGTGCCATCGTCAGAGTTCAACCCTCTAGCCATGATAATACAGTCTATCTTCAGACTTACTAAAATCAGCTTATTAAAATTAAGTCATCATTAGACTTACTATTTTCATTAGACTAGACACTGATTAGTCTACTTAACCACTTAATAAACTGAATAACTCTTGCCTTATTAATTTAACAGGTTATTGTTCTAACCTAACCGATATAATAATAGTCCATGACTTTATTATTTTCTACGAGATATCAAATACATCACATGGGGGGATTATCATTGGGGTACTGGTCTGGAGGTTTACAGAAAAGTGCGGTTTGGCAACACATCCATGACGAGAAGGTAACAGGTAGTGGGACGATGTTGATGGTGGGTTTTTTGATAAAGGGTAAAACAGACGATTGGGTAATTTTTTAGACCAGGGGTAAAATAATCATTTTACACATCAAGGGGAAAATTTATTATTTTATAATTAGATGTGAAAGTCATATTCATCAAGTTTGGTACCAGGGGCAAAATAGTCATTTAACAAAAAAGTCGAGCGACAAGGGAACAATGGTCATTCAGGAATTTTACACCATTCTCCAATAAATGTGCTACTAAATGCATCATACCATCTAATTGCAGAGCCGCATAACACATCATCTCAAGTTGCAAACTCCCACAATTGAATCTCTTGAAAATGTTTTGTGTGCACTGCATAAAAGTTAAGCATAAATGCTAACATTAAATTTCATATAATTGAGAAACCCTAAACTGGACATAAATATGGCCATGACATTAATGAATGCCAAAGCTAGTGGCGCATAGGAAATAACCATGGTAATAGCAAATGCCAACCTTAGCAAGTCCTAGCACATTCCCAACACAAATAAGTAGCACACACATGTGCCAAAAAGCTAGAAAAAAGTCAAAAATCCAACAAAGCTAACAAAGCACGCTCCAAACAGGCCCTAGCAGTACTAGTGGTAGCACTAGCGTCAAGCTTGGCGCTATTAGCAACAACGCTGGTAAACCTTAACCATAGCGTCAGCCTTTACACTAGCATCAACCTTCACACTAGCATAAGCCTTTACCCTAGCGTCGGCCTTCACCCTAGCGCCAGCATTCATACTAGCGTAATCCTTTACCCTAGTGTCAGCCTTTACACTAGCGTCGACCTTGAGGCCTTGATAGCCTTCCCCCACTTTTTACCTTTGTGTATCTCTTCACCATATCGTCATTCTTGCACCATCATATGACTACAACCATGATATAGGTGGTAACTAGCAACACCACGGTCAAGCCTGTAACACTCATATACATCATTGTAGCTAGTATGTTACAACAAAACTCAGAATCCATGACTCCACTAACTCTTACGAGAAATCAAAACAATTACATGGGGGGTGAAACATGGGGTTTTGGTCTGGTGGTTACCGCAACATGGGTGTGGAAACACCCCATGACAAGGAAGTTACAAAGTAGTGGCGAAGTGGTTGGAAAGGTAATAGAATAATGGTTTTCCAGAAACTTCCAAGAATAAAGGGCGGTTACACCATTACCCCCCATTACTCCATATCTCAACTACTTTACAAGGAAACATGTTTGTTCTCAACTATTATAAATGGGCTACTTAGCCTATTGTAAACACAAAACAAGCTTACCATTCTCATAAGCTCTGTTATTTTCAATAGTTCTATAACTCTATACACAATTCATCACACTTATTTCCTTCAACTTTCTTTGCTCTCCACCCCTAAGATCAACCCATTTTCTCTCCTTGTGGACGAAGCAAGACGAAACGACTCCTATCGTGGTTTAGGCTGGTCTTGTTTGATTTTGATTTCCGAATCTAAAGAAAGTACTTCAATAGTACATTGTTTTTCCTAGAAGTAATTTTTAGGTACTAACAATTGGCGACCACAGTGGGAGATCAATCTCTCGGTCACGAATCCAATTCTCCAACCATCTGAAAATCAATTCTTCAATTATATAAAAATGGTGGATCTTAGGTCGGGTTTAGCAGTAATTCTAAGATCAAGTTCAACAACCACTCCTAACCCCGGCAATACCAGTGGCGGAACTCCAGAGATCATTCCTCAAAACGCCACTACTGAAAATACCAAGACTCCTCCGTACCACTGAATGTGTTAAAAACAAGGAGCATGCGTCACCAACCATAGCTGATCTGATGAAGCGCCAAAAAACCTTGGATGAAACTCAAGTAGCCATGGCTACTACCCCTGAAGGAAGTTCTTAACTTTCTTAAGACTTTAAAGGAGCAGTTATCATCGGAACAACCTCCAACATAGCAGCATTCTATATAATAACACCACTCAGAGTGCCTTTTTCAACAATCGGTTCATGGGGATCTTGATCATGATTTTGAGTTGGAAAATACACATCACCAGCATCACGGCTCAAGGTAATCTCCAATCCTTCATCTACAAGTTCATCTCTATTGTTTGGTTCATTTCCCCTCTAAAAAAACGGAGATATTATAGAGATAATGAGTTAAAATGTCCATAACATGAAAAATTGAAGCACAAACTATGTATTTTATAAAATATGCCAATTATCAACCTAAGCATTCATTAAAAAGTGTTTTGGGTCATGGCATACGGCTTAGAAAGGATATGGGTCGTTTTGCAAAAATATCGTCAGAAACGTTTTTACACTACCCTCCGGAAGAACTGAAAATGACGCTAATGGGTAAGGAATTTTGGTGTGATTTATATACCAAATGATTCATGTGGATGTCTATTACAACATGTTAAAAGGGAACGTCAATTGGTTGAGCGAGCTAATAAGGGCATCCGAAACGCTCGACTACACGGCATTTAAAAACCTACAAAATTCTGCCTGGAAGTCCTGAACTCTCGGTGTCAGGTATTTTTCACAAAGAAAACGGACTCCAAATTCAGAAATTATTTTTTCGAAAGTTATATATACCTCTTATATAAATAATGAGAGGTCAACCACCTCATTCCGACTTCGGACGAAGATTCTACGATCGTTACGGCAACGAGACCTGAATCTGAATTTTTCTAACGATGAAAATCGCCAAAATTATTCATGAAATCCAGTATGGCTCTACACATTTGGTAGTATAAGATTTATTATCATGTAACTGTGATTTTAAAGCAATGAAGTATATTTACTTGGAGTTGTAACAAGCCGTCAGAAGCAGAAGACACTTCATAATGCGACTCACCACCAAGTTCTTCATTTTCAGTTATGGATTCTTCAATTTCTTTAGTCTAGAACGAGTCTTTAGGTCCATTGTCACCTTGGCCTTCTTTCTCAGTACTTCCAACCACAACGGTGCTTTCTGACACCAGGGTATCCGTGTTGCTAGTCATCTGAAAATGACGATTATTCATAAGAGTCAGGATTCATAAAGTTCAACAAGACGTAAAATTCTACAACTCAGAAATCTCCAAAAAGTTATACTTACTGCATCTGGAGCTGAAGCGCCAATAACAACCGAGACATCAAACTTTAAAGGTTGAATACCCGAGGTACCTTGATGAGTTATGCTCCCAGACTTTGTAAATGTGTTTGTTAGGACAAGGTATAGTTATATTTCATACATAAAAAAAGAGTAAGAGAAAATACAAGACGCTTATCTTATTTTGGGGACGGTCTCTACCTCCAGGCATGCTTACCCAAGGCCTCTTCTCCCCAGACTGAGGAACGATGCTTTCCTTAATACCGAACACATAGCATTCTGGGTGCCACGACTATAAAAAACAAATTAAGCGTTTAATTACTAAATAAATGATGATGGTTAAACCAAAGATGATTTTGAGACACCTGTGTCAAGTTGATGATCGAGTCGCGTCTTGCTCTAGAAGTAATTTTTAAGTTCAGCCGAGCTGCTAATTCCTTCTAAGAAGATTCACTGCGTACATCAAAAGGCTCACTAGACACGAAGTCCTTAAGTGGAGTAAGTTGCATGTTCCAGAATCAACATTCGACACGATGACAAGATCCCCATTCAAAGAAAGCAACCAGGGATACAAGTATCAAACTTCGTCTTTCATAAAGGTCTATAAGAGGCCACTACCAGGACAATTTCGTGGCCAGGAGTTTCCACTCCCAATTTACTAGCAACAATCATGTAGATCCAGATTACGACATGATTCTGGGACGTCCGTGGATCCACAACAACAAGGCAAGACTTAACGCATCTCAGCAGAATTATCACCAATGGATCTACCTGTATGTGTCAACAACCCAGCAAGCTCTAAAGATTGCTCATCTCCAGAACATCACCAAGCAACAGATATGGACGCTAAACAACTGCATAAAGGAAAAATGATGTTGTACACTCGTGGATTTCGCCTACAAGTAAGTTTTGTTTATCAACTCTCTTTACAACTAGCTATCTCGTGTCCCATCAAGTCTTGCGGACTTGACACGACTATTAATCCCACCATGACTTGAAGGTTTGAAGAGGAAGACGATTATTTTCAAAAGTTTATTAAATATGGTTGTCTCTACTGAGAATACTAAAACCAATAACCCAATCATCCTGAAAATGTGTCATGTACCCGAGATACCAAAACCCAGCCCCTTCCATGTCGGAGACATATTCGAGAAAGCTATTGTCTCTCCTGAAAAAAAATAATCATATATGATCATTAAAGCTATGTTAGGCGGATGCTACAAACTCGTAAACGATGACAAGCCAAAATGGGTATTCGTCCATGGAAAGTGGCTTAAAGCTATCAAGGCTTAAGCACTCCACCACCCTGACAAAGCTATCAAGGATTAAGCACCTCACTACCCCTAACAATATTTCATGTTGTTACGTAACGTTTGTAATTCCTCCAAATTTTTTGCAATATCTTGCATTCATACTTAAGATTTCAATTTATTAAGCAAAATATTATTTCTCTCTCTAGAAAATCCTTTGCAACTTTTCAAAATCTACATACTCAAAATCCCAAAATAAAACCACATAAAATTCGGGTATCTCAGAAACACATAAAAAACCCTCAAAACTTACTACTTAGAAAAATCTTTGAAAACTGGTTTAGCACCATCATTAGATGTTCTCTCCACCTGTGCAAGGGCTTAAGTGGCAAGCCTCAACTCTCAGGATAGTCTTTCAACATCATCTCTGGCCTTGGTAATCGCTAATAAGTCGAAGACGCACTTATTTGTTTCAAGTTCTCCTGAATAGATCTCATATGACGACAAAGCCGTCCAACAACAAGCTCAGCTGTCTCAGCTTCCTCCAAGAGTCGGGTCCTGTCAAACTCAAACTCAAAGTCAATTCCTGCATTTGGATACTCAATTGGTGCAGTTTTCATCACATTGGAACCCTACGCAACGACACCACTTTGATTATCATCTTCAACAACTGCATCCGAAGGATCATAAGAACCACACTTGGGGACTGAAGATTTGCACAAGATCCCCTCGCTGTCAAGAACCTCTCCATTCCATAAGAGAGTCACAACCTCGAACAGGCCCGTTACTCTCCAAAGACACGATGCAAAGGTATCTTCTCCCAACTACTTCGTTAGATCTAATAGGAGCCTGCAACCCCTGACGAAGCTGAGACACATCCCAAGCCTATGCCAGAAAATACAACTTCAACAACTAAATAAGAATGCGATTTGGGACTGCTCACTGCAGCCCATCTCCTACAACAATCAAGGATTAACACACATATCCGGTAACATAGTCTTTGAAGATACCCGTAGCACTACGTCGGCAACTAAACACCTCCCAGCTCATCCTTTTTATCCTCGGCATCTCCAGAGGACTTCACCTATATGAATATTCTAAGCATGCCATCATCACATCCAAATGGTAAAACAAGCTTATGAGCCAATGAATTAGAATAAGACACAATTTCATTCAATGGTCACGAAAACGTCCTAGTTGTGACACTAGTGCAAATATGAGCTTTGATGAAAACTCAACATTCAAAACCGTATAGTTCACGAGAGAATTGTTACAAAAGAATTAGCTATGAGATATAAGTAACAGTTTCGTACGAAAACTCAACCAATGACATACTTTGTAAGAAAATGTTATTATAAAGTGATGTATAATAAAAATTATAAATTATTACTATACTTAAGATACTTTAACTGTTTTATGTAGAAAATTTCATCTAAATAGAAAGTCATTGATAATAGTTCTATTAAATACCGCCACTTCCACTTATGGTGGAATTTTGATTCAAAACTGATACTATCCATACACTCTACCATAAAATATTTTCAAAATTAGGCCATTCCTAGTTTTGAGTCCTTGGTCATCATTTACTGGCTACCACATCCCTTGTATACACATACTTTCCCCTAAAATTCGTGAAAAGCGGCGTGAATCTTCCCCCAACTGGAAACCGCCCACTAACATTTCATTTAGTCTAGAAAAAAAAAACACGATCTCACTTTCTATCATTTCCCTATGTACACCAATTCCACACCATATTCTGTCTAACTCTCCACCTCCAGAAGAGAATTGAACTTAACCTACAACACCTCCACAATCCTTCTCTTCTTCACTCCTCCTCATTAGATAACTAGGATTTCGGTTCCCATCTCTCCATGATTCCCATGTCTCCATAATAACAAAAAAGAAAAAAAAGGTGAGTAGTTTCTACCCGAATTTGGTTTTTTAAGTTAGGGTTTAGCCATGTTTTCGTTTTAAGTTACATCGTTGTTTCGGTGCTCCGATTTTGCTTATTTTGTTTGATTTTGCATTCAATCTTAAATTTATTTTTAGCAGGAATCTAAGGTTTCAAAATATTTTGTTACATTTTTGTATTTGGTTTTTTTCTTCTAGGGTTTCAACTCCAGTCTTTCGAATATGATTTTGTGTTTGAAATTGGTACTTCTTACTGTTTTTGATTAACTCTCGTGTGACTTTGGAACATGGATTTTTTTTTTTTCCAATTTTATCTTTTATATGTTTGATTAATTTAGTTTTTCTATCGGCCGCTCAAGTGGTAGGAAACATAAAATAGAGAAGACGATTCTAATAAGTTATATGCCAAGGTAATCACACTCTTCCATCTATTAATTGTTTTTTTCGAACTAAAATTCCTTAGTTAAACCAGTTTTGTTGTTTTATACAAAATTGAAGATTAATAATATAGAGTAAGGTGTATACATAAATTCCTCGGCTACTGGTAAAATAAAATAAAATTAGAGTATCTTCTTTGAATTCAAACCTCCACGTATTTGGTTTATGATATCAATGTGTCATTGTAGGAAATTCATGTGTCTTAACTATAAACTACTTAATAGTGTAAAAATGGATAAAAATAGAATTAAAGTGTCGTGGTGAGAAGTTGGTTCAGTTTTATTTTGTTGTTGCCTACTAATATGAACTAGTATCAAAATCAGATTGTAAGAATATATTAATCATATGAATTATGCATAAGAAGGATATAAGTAGATAATTAGTTCATTAGGTTTACCTTGAAGATGGTTTATATGCTAATGGTGGTATTTTTAGTTCTTATGAGAAATAGAAACGGTACCAATATTTGTTTGCTATGTATATAACTAGTATAGCACGATATGGTCGCAAAAGCTTGCTTAGTTATTCATATATTATATGATCCTTTTAGTTGAGAATTAAGTGATCATGTATATCTTTCTAAGCAGCTTTTGTCCCTAAAGATGAAATGGTTTGAGGTGCTACCGCTCTTGTATTTCTCATTGGAAAATTGGATCCTAAAGGCGCCACTCGGTTGGGATGAACAGAATCAACATAGTGGAGACAATCAAATTCAAATATTGTACGCTGATTGCATTGGTGCTGCTATTACAATATCAAAAATTCAATTGGACAAAGCATTATGATAGCCAAAAATGGTAGGATAAAGAATGATTATGGGAAGAACTTAAGGTGAACATTCTTGAACCTTCAATTTTATCATAAATTGTTTTTAGATTTCTATACTGCTAACGCTAATATTTAAATCCAAACAGCTGGTGCTCATCGTTTTCCCAGAATAGTTAACAGATCCAGGTGGTATATATACTTATTCTTTCGAATCACTACCGCCACCTCCGTGATACCCTTCTATATTCAACAGAATGATGAGTAAGTTGCATTTCATTCTTAAAGTTCCAGATCTCAGGCTTAATTTATAAGATGTGACTATTATGTTGTTCTGGAAATTTATAGTACTACTCACTGTCTCGTGTTATTTTCTGAATTCTTATGAATCAATTCTTAGCAGACATGTGGCTCATTTCATTTGGAACCGAGAACCAGTGAAGCCACCTATTTTGAGGCGGAAACCATGAGGTTGGTTGCAACATAGTTTTTTCAAGTCTTAAATTTTAAACTAATAAATTGTGTTAGGTTTTGGCATTAGTCGTCAAGTATAGAAAAGAAAGGGAATGTGTTTTTATCTTGTTCTATGTGTAGTATCATGATAACGTTTCAACATATAGCTCTTAATCTTGGTGAACATTTGAAGATGACAAAACCTCACTAGTCTTTTATGAACCATTAAATATAACTTGGATTCTTTTGTGCATTTCTGTAGGCATCTTGGACAAAATTTTAAATTGGAGGCATTGTACCATGGAGACTTCATCTTCATGGGAAGACTTAGTTATAAGTTTTTTTTTGTTTTTCCACCGAGTGTCAGTTTCATGTGACAGTTGTAGGGATATCATCAGACCTATTTAGAGTATATAGAGTGGTATGATGCCAACAACTTCTTCATTTCATGTAATTTTATATTTAATCTAATAAAATGGATGATTGACCTGGCTTTCATTCAAACAAATAGAAAATGAACCGAATCTCTGGGATGTATTATTTAGCATCAAATGTTTTTCATTCCATTCGAATAACACACAAAATTACTTCGGTCGAGACTACTTTAGACCATTGAAGTTCAAGAAATCTGAGGTAGTGGAAACTACTTTAGACCATTATAGTCAGGAAATATTTTCTACTGTAATAAAAAGAAAGATATAATTTATTCTATCTAGTTTTATCTTTTATTGTATCACTGTATTGAATATTGAGTTTCATAAATAATATTCTATTTAAGAAATATACTTGTTTTTTTAAGATTTTTTTTTTCAAATTTAAGTATCATAAAAAACTGTAACCTTAACTCACTGCAAATCTAATTATCCAATAACAATTGTATGGAAAATATGATACTGATAAGGGTGTATCATGACGGTTTTACAAAAAATATGTGATGGAAAAGGGTTAACAATGACAGTTTCATTTTAAAAAAATTGTTGTAAGTTGTCAACAATAATAGGTTTACGAAGAAACTGTTACTTTAGTACAAGAATTTCAGTTTCTGATGACAGTTCTATTTAGAAAATGTTATCGTAAGTTTTCAACGTGATAGGTTTTTTAAGAAACGGTTACCTTATAACCATGATTCTATAACATTTCTTGTAAGACTTTTTGTAAAAGAGGCTTAGGTGACAGTCGAATATAATTCAGAAAATGTCAAATAACTATTTGGTGACAGTTTTTAACTGTTACCTAATTCCATTTTTGTACTAGTACGACTCAACATCCCAGGCACCATCAAGGGATCCGACTTCAATTCAAGTTCTTGCTCAAGCCTTGGCGCGACAAAGACAACAACAGGAGATATCAACCGCCCTGGCTTCCCTTTCCTGATCAGACCTTAGAGGCATGGACTCATGGTGACAATATCAAGTCATCCCTCGTCTAGTTGCAAGCCAAAGTAGCTACACCTTGGGACTGGAGGCTTCTTCCGTTTTAGAGATTTAACGCAATCACCTCCTTCAACAAGAGTATTTGATCAACAACTGTAGTAGCAACAAGAACTCTCACTCTTATCATCCTGAAAAGAGTGGGAATACACTGCTGCTTATATTTAATTCAACAAAACTAGACTGCCAATTGAAGAAAAAAAACGAAGTCAAATTCATCCTCCAAAGGGAAAACAATGCTAGTAAAGAAAAAAATTATTCCACGGAATTACCAAGCCTAACAAAGAGATGTTTTCTCACTTGTCCGTCCATACACAATCTCTCGCTTGTCTGTCTAAGTCAAAACCCTTTGCTCGTTCGTCCAGCCGTAGCCTACTCTCTTCCTTGGATGACCAAGTGAGCTTGAGTATTTGTACTCACAAACCTGGACTACTGATACTGCATTCCTGATGATAAAATTATCCCTGACTTGCAGATCCATCAACGTGACAATATTCAGAGTTCAAGCCTACTGCAATATCTCTAGTAATATCTAACAACTAAAGCCTAGTTATTTTCATCTAAAATAGTAAAACATTACGTCTCTTACCCCGGTCTTAGAGACATTAAACTTCAGAATTCCGTAAGAAAATTCCCGAAATTGCCTTATGTCAATATCCATAGTGTTGACTTACCTATACAGCTTTGTATAAACAAATCTCAATCTCCTAGATGGATTGACCACTAGTATATAGCGATAATGTCTTTAGAGTATCATTGGTGACGGTTGCTATTCCTGTCTAGATGATCTATGACTATACATAACACTGAACCAGTTATAAGTTGAAAGAATTCCTTATAATCGTTCCACATATCTTTTGCATATATATGGACCATGGAAATTTCAGGGCTTTACTCAACTAAACCCTCGCTATTTCATGTGCATTCATGCAAACTATTTGTATTAACAAGAATATACTAATAATACAATTGCGAACATTCAGAATAGAGGCTATGCCATATCTGAATAAAGATCGATAAATTAGATGCATACCATCTAAAAAATAAAATTACGAACATTCAGAATAGAGGCTATGCCATGTATGAATAAATATCGCTAAATGAGATGCATACCATCTAAAAAATAAAACATTCAGAATAGAGGCTATGCCATAAATGAATAAAGATTTCAAAATTAGATGCATACCATATAATTGCAGAATCGCATCGAACATCATCTCAAGTTGCAAACTTCCATGGCTGAATCTCTTGAAAATGTTTTGTATGCACTGCATAAAAGTTAAACATAACGTTGATATTAAATCTCATATGACTGAGAAACCCTAAACAGGCCATAGCTATGACCACGACATTAGAAAATGCCGACATTAGCAGCGCATTGGCCATGTCCACGGCACTAGCATCCCTAGCAAGTCCTAGCTATGCTCCCAACACTATCCCATACGCCAATACCAGTTAGCAACTATACGCCAACACCAACCCCGATCAAGCCTATAACACTTACATGCGCCATTTTGGCTAGCACAAATTATATGTTGCAAACATACCATAAATATGCCTTTGATGCTAAGTTGGCATAAAACTTACTAGTAACATTATGTTACAACAAAACTCACATGCTTTGAGTCCATAACTCCAAATACCTAAGAGTACAATCGCAGAAAAAACAAAACTTGCTCAGCCAACTGCTACTCTTCTAGTGATATCAAACCATCAAACAATAAAAAGTCATATTTTATTTTGTCAGGCAGACCACCATCTAGTGCTTACCACGCAATATTACTCGTTTCGCGCTAAGTAGTGGACTTAATGTAGATGGTGGGTTTTTGATAAAGGGTAAAACAATCAATTTGGGTAATTTTTCAGACCAGGGGAAAATGGTCATTTTATAATTAGATGTTAAAAGTCATATTCATCAAGTTTTGGACCAGGGGAAAAATAGTCATTTTACCAAAAAGTCGAACGTAAAGGGCACAATGGTCATTCTAGAATTTTACACTATTCTCGAAGAAATGTGCTACGAAATGCATCATACCATCTAATTGCAGAGTCGCATCAAACATCATCTCAAGTTGCAAACTTCCACAACTGAATCTCTTGAAAATGTTTTGTATGCATTGCATAAAAGTTAAGGAATAACTGCTAACATTAAATCTCATACAACTGAGAAACCCTAAACAGGCCATAAATATGGCCACGACATTAATGAATGCCAAAGCTAGCGGCACATAGAAAATAACTATGGTACTAGCAAATGCCATCCTTAGCAAGTTCTATCCACATTCCCAACACAAATAAGTAGCACACATATGTGCCAAAAGGCTAGAAAAAAGTCAAAAAACCAACAAAGCTAACAAAGCACGCGCCAAACAGGCACTAGCGTCAAGCTTGGCGCTGTTAGCATCAATGCTGGTAAGCTTTAACCCTAGCGTCAACCTTTACCCTAGCGACAGCCATCACACTAGCGTAAGCCTTTACCCTAGCGTCGGCCTTCACCTTAGCGTCAGCCTTCACACTAGCGTAAGCCTTTACCCTAGTGTCATCCTTTACACTAGTGTCAACCTTGAGGCCTTGCTAGCCTTCCCCTTATTTTTACCTTTGTGCATCTCTTCACCCTAGCATCATGCTTGCACCATCATCTAGGCTACGAACATGACATAGGTGGGTACTAGCAACATCATGGTCAAGCATGTAACACTCATATACATCATTGTAGCTAGCATAAACATTATGTTACAAAAAAACTCAGAGTCCATGACTCCACTATCTCTTACGAGAAATCAAAACAATTACATGGGAGGTTAAACATGGGGTTTTGGTATGGTGGTTACCGCAACATGGGTGTGGCAACACCCCATGACAAGGAAGTTACAAAGTAGTGGCGAAGTGGTTGAAGAGGTAATAGAATAATGGTTTTCCAGAAAATTCCAAGAATAAAGGGCGGTTACACCATTACCCCATTACTCCATATCTCAATTACTTTACAAGGAAACATGTTTGTTATCAACTATTATAAATAGGCTACTTAGCCTATTCTGAAAACAGAACAAGCTTACCATTCTCATAAACTCTGTTATTTTTAATAGTTCTACAACTCTACACACAATTCATCACACTTATTTCCTTCAACTTTCTTTTCTTCCCTACCCTAAGATCAGCCCTTTTTCTCTCCTTGTGACCGAAGCAAGACGGAACGGCTACTATCGTGGTTTAGGCTTATCTTGTTCGATTTTAATTTCCGAATCTAAATAAAGTACTTCAACAATATTGTTTTGCCGAGAATTAATGTTTAGGTACTAACAAACGGTTAAGAACAGTTGAGAGGATGAGGGAGTAGTGGTCGTATAGTCTTCCTGACATAATGGATATTATTTCACCATAACCTTCGTGATCATAAACTCTCCATCTCTTCACAACTTCCACAACTTACGAGAAATCAATGTGTTCACTACAACTATAAAAGGATGACTCCATCTGTCAAAAAAGGCATCTCAACTCTTAACAAAGACATAATCAGATTTACAGTTATAAATCTATCCTTCACCATAGTTCAACAACTACACACTGCAATTTCATCACACAGTGTTTCTTAACCTTTTCTGCTTCCCTTCCCTAAGATCAACCCATCATCTCCACCTTTGTGACCAAAGCAAGACGTGGACGACCATTTCTTGGTTTAGGCTCATCTTGTACGATCTTGATTTCCCGAACCTAAAGAAAATACTATTTACAAAAAAATTGATTTTCACCCTAAAGCAATTGGCGACCACAGTGGGAGATCAACCTCTCGGTTCAAAAGCAAAATTTTAAATTGTTCAAAATGGTGGATCTTAGATCAGGAGCAGTTACTACTCCTAATCCAGTTTCTAGTAATGTTAGCAGTGACAGTCCTGAATTTATTGTTACAACCACCAATCCTCCTCCTTCCAGCATGGTCGGTTGTCATCCAAGTAAAATTATTTCAAATTCTTTCACTTCACAAAATATGAATTAGAGTACAATGATGAGAACAAGTTTGTTCCTCAAAGAGGTATAAGTTATTATTCGTTATTTGAAAACTTAAGTAACATGGAGGATTTTGTGTTTTAAGACTAAAGTAATTAAACTAATTATACTAGCAAAGAATGAGTAAAGAGAATCAATGTTGATATTACTGGTTAAGGGTTCATCTTAAATCATAAGACATACAATTTAACTAATAACTAGAGTTGTCACTTAATCAATTATTATCAAGAGCCCTAGGGAATCCCATCGAGAGCATACTCTGGTAAATTCTTCGTGTCATCACATACTATAACGATGAATATGTAAATACTACTCAAAGAAAAACCTAATGCAAGATGCTATCAAGTTTAATCCTTTAAGAGCTTTAAGTTCTATGCACTAGGCTAATGCAATAGATATACTACGAATAATAAATTTAACATAGGTCAAGCTTCTACATGCAATCACACAAAGGATTTGAATACAATTGGTAATCACCACATGCTACTTATGACAAGGTTCATCAATAATTCTGTATATCAAAACTCTAATCTAGCGATATATGTGCATTCATTCTGATTTAGTAGCGATCCTAAAAAAACATTCACGCAATCATACATGATGATAATAATTGGTCGAAAAAGAGCGATAGTGATTTGATCAAGAAGACAAAACTAATATATTAATTCAGTACATGCTTATGAAATCCGACTACATCCTTAACCAATAAAAAAAGTTTAGCTATTCATAGTTTTACTATAAACTATGAAAATTATTAAGAAATGATAATAAAATAAAACTGAAGAAGTGGGAGATATAATCCCAAGCTCTAATGCAACCCTTGCTTCTTCGTGTTAAGCCACTTCTTTCGTGAATTCTATATTTTCTTCTTTGCGTCTAGTTATTTTTCTATCTGAAGTTATTCACGGCTACCCTTTTATAGAGAGGTAATGACCGCTTCACCTAGAATTTAACTAAAGTATGAATCTAGGTAATCCTTATCCCACAACCGACCAAATGAAAATTATTTGTAAACACGGTTTACAAAATCGCACACGCTTTAACCAAGTTTCCTATTGCCTAACATATTTCTGTGTAAAACAATGCTTTTATATTTGATTGAAACTCAAACTCCTCTTCCTATTATATCTCACTCGAGTTCTCATTTATCTAAATATCATCACTGGTTCGCAACAATACCTCGAGATCAAACTTCTACAGCTCCACCATCAACTCAGGCTCTTTCTCTTTGTTTCACTTCTCCAACCCAACATCGAGCTCTCTCCATATATGGCAGCAACAAGGTCTTCTTCTTCTGCAATAATATTGAACTATCATCCGAGCCATCATTGCCACGAGCCTATTACAATGGATCATAGAGTCACCAACCTAAACTTCTTATCACTGTCGTTCAAAACCATCTTCACTGGCAGCACCAACGTCTCTGCTATTACTTATCTTCCATGATTGAACTTCCTCATTCGAACACAAACAAAAACACCACTTCGAAACCTTCTCTCGAGCGCTTTCTTCCAACTCAACGTCACAGCCTCTTCATCTCTCGAACACGTCCAACAATTCTATTTAGTTTATAAACACTACCTTAAGATCGACCTGGGTTCTCTGTTGGTGAATTTGGGAAGAAGATGAAGGGGCCCCGATCCAAATCAATGGTGCCTTTAGCGTAATTCAAATAATATACAGCCCTTAGTAATAGTGCATGTGCCATTAACAATGTTTTATAATAAATATGAAGATGACAACCCTTATCAAGAACAAGGGTGTCTTTAGTAGTTTCACTTGAAATAACCATCTTGCCCTTAGTTCTTGTTTTGCTTAAAACTTCTTCATACGACCTCTGAGTAACTTCGTTCTTTTTTCCGTTGGCTTCGTAATTCAATTTTCTAAAATATAGTGAGAAGAAATCTTGGAGTTGACTGAGTTCGAATGGTTCTTTGGCAATTCTTTCCTTGGTTCACTTCTTTCAGTGATGTAACCTAATAAAAGACATGAACCACAAAAGTAATAAAATACAAGATAATTCACACAAAAACTAGTAAATAAGTATAAGAAAATGATACTTAAAATATGTAAACTATGCACTTATCAAATTCCCCACACTTGCCTTTTTCTAGTCTTCGAGAAAACTAGAAACCTAAACTAACCTAAAATACAACAACTCCCTTTCGTTGAGGATACAATCACACTTAGAATGTGTAACAAGCCTTTAAACCCCTAGGTGTCCCTAGTAGACAAGTTATAGTCTTGTGAGGATTTCCAAGAGGTATACCAAAAAAACCTAAATTCCAACTTTTAAACATTCCAGAGCACATGCATCCAAAGAGCTACGAAGACATAAAGTTTCTGCACACTAATAATAAGAAGTTAGGAGTATCAAAGAACATTATTCGCATGCTTAACTCTTGAATTAGGAGAAAACCACCATATGAAAGAATCCATCATCGAGAGCGATCGAATAAGCTTTCCGCCTCGACTTCTGCCTCACCAATAAGGTTTTATGAAATTGCACTCAGAAGACCCACTTTATAGTTCTCATGTGTGCAAGAAGGAATGAAGATAGAAATTATGCACATGTTGAATAGTGAGAAGGAAAAATAACCTTCCGAATTATATATTGTTATCCCATAGAAACGTGGGACGAAAAGAAACTTTTTTTTTTTTCTGATGATCTCTAGGAAATGAAATCAACCATTATGTGAGATGGGAACGCCTACTTACCTTCTCACCCGATATAGAGTCAGCACCACTATCATAAAAAATAGAAACGTCTTCGTCTTCTTTGTCTTCGTCTTCAACTGTTGATGATAAACTTCTGAACTCTGCAGAACTTCGATAACTTGTACCAGTTTTTCTTCAATTCTTGTTGCTTGAAAATTTCTTATATGTTTCTTCTCTCTAATGACCTTAACTAATGAAATAACACACTAACTATGAAATTAAAAATGCATATATTTTTGTATTTTTATTATTTTTTTGCGATTATTTTTTGATTATTTTTAATATATTACGAGAAGATAACAACTACAAGAAAAATTAGATTAAAATTAACATGGCCATGGGAAAAGGAATTAAGCACCTGATTCTTCACAACTTCTATTGCCTTGGTATCGTATAAACTTCAAAAAATTATATCTTTTACTTTTCATTTTTTTTCACTTTGTTTTGTCTTCACTTTTGATATAGAATTTTGCTCTTCTTTTTGTTGCTTGCAAACCTTGACTGTATTCAACTTTCTTCATGATTTTGATGTTGATCTGCTTGTTAATGATGATGTGTTTCTATTGATGCTTTGTTGAGAGAATGGTGCTAACTGCAAACAAGCAGAAACACCCAAGCTCTGTCCAACATAGCCGATCTGACAGAGATTCAAGAAGTTCTGGACAAAACACAAGCAGACATGGATACTACTCAGAATGTGGTACTTACTTATCTTAAGACCTTGACAGAATAACTTTCCCCGGAACAACGTTATCGTCAGAGGGAACAAGCCAGAAATGCTTTCGTAACTGCTACTGATGCTGGTACTTCAAGAACTCAAGGGGATGATGAAGTTCACTTCGTCACGGATCGGCCATCAACAAGGAGTCAACAACCCAATTTTGTCACTCAAAAAGACCTAAAAAGAAAAATACTGAGTCATGGTAAGGAAGATCTATCTTCAATTGATCAGCACCAGTACAATCCTCCTTAACCACATGAGATCCAGAGGATCCCTCTGCCAAGGGGATATTCTTCTAATGGTTTTTCGGTGTAGTACTGTTCTGGAAATGCCCGGGAATATTTTTCCCGATCCTTGGAATCACTAGGAGAACATGAATTAAAATCATGTGCTATGTCTCAAGGAATTCTCAAAATATCTTACCGGAAGAGCATACACCTGGTACAACAATATCGTTCCCAACAACATCTCCAGTTGGAAGGAATTGGTTGATGCGTGTCTTAAGTGCAACAAATTAATCAATATATTTCCCACTAATTAACTACCAATATAACGGTAGTAAGGATTGTTCCCACAGAGAGATGCGTAATTGATATGTTATTTAGATTAGAAAAATTGCAATAAAATCAAATACTAAGGGGGATTGGTTGTCTAAAACAGTTAAAAAGAATATTAATAAGAATAAAAGATGATTATGGAATCAGTCGTCGCTACCAAACGTCTTTGTGAAATAACTCCGACGAGAAGAAAAAAGTTGACTCAAGTACTATACTTAAATATCTATTATTAGAATCATTCATCACCAACCGCAGAATAACAGGTATGCTTAGCTATCCCCAAAACTCCTTTTATCATAGGATACGGAAGCTCTGGACTACCAGATTTTTATTCGTCTGAACCACCAAGTAGTAGATCACTCAAGGTGTAACCCAATCAAACGCTTTAGGCTTTGTGAATTTAGGTTGATCCCAGTAGTTGAACTCTTAGATCAAGGTCCACTTGCTGGTGTTTTCTTCACTCGCAATTGCTACACATAATCCCTCTGCAAGGTCTTGCTATTTCTATTTGTGTAGAGAATTAAGAGACTATTACACTTATCCCCTCACCCTACTAGCATTAGACTGATCAATAGATCAATCCAATTATACACTTGAACAATTTAGAAATCAATCATAGTCCCTATATTTAGCGAAAACAATTGATAAGATGATTAAAACTCCAAATAAACTTGTATAAATAATAAAGCTTCATGTCTAGAACATTGAATTCATCCTTAATCAACAAAATTTAGTTACTCATATTACAAAGAAGACGATTAGGAAGAATGGTGGTTTCCTCCAAAAGGGGTAAACCCTAGGTTTAAGATATAAGAGATTATAGTATGAGAGGTAAGAGATATCTTATCTAGGCCTTGGATGTATTCTTTTATAGCATTCAATACTTGTCCCTCAAGTTTCCTCTTTCTAGGGTTTAGAATCCTTCCGGGAACGTGTTTCCTTGAGTTAGAAGTCTATTTCGCGTCCAAATAAGTACCAAAGCAGTGTCAGGTTCGGTTGATTTGATTGAATCACTTTCCATCCGAACATTTCTCTGTATACTTTGCTGAAATCGTGATTTTTATGCTCCAGGTTCGGCTGATTCAAGCTGAATGATTATCAGCCGAACTTCTCTCTGTACACTCAAGGCTTTCAAACTCGTTTTCCCCGTAACTTTTTCGTCCGATGTCGGAATAACCTCATTATTTTTGCGTTGTCTTTGTATTTCCATTATATATAATATGATGATATGAAATTAGGAATTTGAATAATTATAATTTGTTCTTGGATCCTCCTTCACTTGTAATGCTTTACTTCCTTGCTCATTCTAGCACTTTCTAGCCTTTTTTGGATAATTCACCTAACAAAAGACATAAACTAGAAAACAAACATAATAAAAGCTAATATGCCAAAATTATATCAAATATTACTATATATTTGACATTAAAATCATACGAATTATGCACTTATCAAATTCCTCCGCACTTATCTTTTTCTAGTCCTCGAGCAAAATACTATTTAAATTAACCTTGTACTAAACTAAACTAAACTAAAACAACTCCCTTTTGCGGAGTATACGGTTACACTTAGTATGTGCAACAAGACTTTAAACCCCTAGGTGTCCCTAGTTGACGAGTTATAGTCTCGTGAGGGCTTACGCATAGATGTCAATGCATGCTCATCTAATTCGCGACTTAAACGAACAAGCAATCCGTCATACATGGCATTATAAACGGTAGAACATGAGCGATATTGAAGAGATTATGAACATATGTGAATGAGCCATTCAATTGATAAACATGTTTTTCAACTTAGGACTACATCCCTAACCAATAAGAAAGGTTTAGTTCATCATGGATTTCTCAAAATCCATGGAAAATAATTAAGAAAGCAAGTAAAGTAAACCCTAGAAATCGTGATGATCAATCACCACTCCAAGCCCTAGCTCCTTGTTCTCCTTGTGTTTTCCCTTCTCCGAAAGTGTCCAAGATACTTTTCTAGGGTTATGGAAGTCTTCTTATATAGTATTCAACATATCTAGGTGTTAAAGTCCTAATGGGACCATGATACCTTGATTAGGAAGTCAAAAACGCGTCTTAGAAGTGCCGCCCGTCGAGCCAAAATCGGTAGGCACAACCCTTACGTAACTACCGATTATAAGTGTACAGGAGAGTTGTATTTTGAGCCCTTATAATCGGTAGGTTAGTTTTCCTCATAAACTTCCGATTGTTTTGCTGAGTGTTTCATTATTTTCTTTCGACTATTTTGCTCATAACTTCCTCATACGAACTCCAAATGGCCTCATTCTTTTTGCGTTGGATTCATCTTCTCGTTCTCTTCAAACTGGTATTAAGAACTCCTGGATTTTAAAGAGTGGAATTCGGTATTTGGCCTTCTCCATTGGTAGAACTCAACTTCCTTGTTCATTTCGTGTCGTAAAGAACTCTTTTCTTCTTCTTTGGTTGAATACACTTCAAAACTCCTAAGAAACTCATAAACAAACAAAATAAAAGCGTAATGATATGAAAAATAACAAGAAATCAATGATTTAGAGTATCCAAATAATGCAAATAATGCACCTATCACTCATCCGACATGATGATACGACACAACTACCAGTGTCAACACTAATCAGATTCTCTATGTCCACAATCTATTAATCATCACTGCTTGACTCAGCATGCAACTAGTGATTCATCCATCAATGAGTCAATATAAAAGACTCATCAACATACTAAAGACTGACAGTCTAGCTCGGTCAATGACTGACCAATCGTCTACGAAGTAGACTCAACTTTGCTCGAGACCTCAATTATCTCACATAGGGGGATATTCACTAGGGTTTTGGTCTGGAGGCCTTCAACACGTGTGGTGTAACGATACACCCACGACGAGAAAGTATAAAAGTCGTGTCGACTGTTGAAGAAGTAAAGGGAATAGTGGTTGCACAACTGCCAAGTCCCACTTATACGATGGAGTCGATTTTCACTATGATTTCCACTTTTCTACTCTTTCACTTCTCTACAACTGTTACCACTTACGAGATCAATATGTTAACTTCTTCTACTATAAATAGTTTCTTCAACCTATCGACAAAGGACAAGAGTTTTATCTCATAAACGCTTGAATGATCACAGAGCTATCATTTTTTCTTTACAATAGTTCAAACACATACAACTATCGAAATTCAATTCCATTGTTCTTAATACTCTCTCTGCTTCCTTCCCTACAGATCAACCCTTCTCATTCCTTTGTGACTGAAGCGAAATCGGAACAATTATTTCTTGATTTAGGCCAATTTCGTACAAATTGATCTCTCGAATCTTAAAAGTACTTTTACATTATAAATGTTTGGTATTTAAGCGATTTGATATCACAAGTATTAACCTACTCGATCACTCTTTGCATTTTACCCTTCAATCGTTTTTACCCTCAAACATTTTGGCAACCGCAGTAGGAGATTAATCTCTCAGTTGCAAAGCCAATTCTTCAAGTTTCTCAATTTTCTCAATTTTAAGATGGTTGATCTTAGGCCGGGCTCAGTAACCACTCCCAACGTGAATTCTGCCAGTACCAGTAATGCTGGCACTCCGGGTAACAATCCTCCAGTTACAAATGATGAAAATGTTATTCCTCCTCCATCTAAGCAACATACTGAAGAGGCAAGGGATGAACAAAATCTTCCTACCATCGTTGATTTAATGCAGACAGATGAAACCCTTGACATGACTCAAACATAGATGGCTACAACTCAGAAGGAGGTTCTTATCTTCCTCAAGGTTCTTACCAGTAAATTGACGCCAATATAACAGACTAGAAACACTTCTGAAGCGACTGTTGATGCTAATACTTCAAGGGGTCCTTCTCAAGACGACAATGAAGTTGGCATTCTCTCTGATCGTTAATAACCCAACTTCGTCACTCGTGAAGATTTAGAGCGACTTCTCTAGAGTTGCAGAAAAGAGAATTTGTCTGTTGTTCATCAATATCAACCCCCTTATCCCTATGAAATACATAGGATTCCTCTTCCTAGAGGATATTCATCCCCTTCATTCTCACTCTATGATGGAACTGGGAATGCTCGTGAACACATTTCACGATTCTTGGAATCACTAGGGGAACATGAATATAATCATGTACTCCACATCATAGAGTTTTCTAAATGTCTTACAGGAAGAGCATACACTTGGTACAACAACATCGCTGCCAACAATATCGCTAACTGGTATGAGATGGTCAATGCCTTCTGTAGGAAATAGTTCTTTGTGTCTGAACAAGTCACATTATTATACTTGGGAATTATGTTTCAGCAATCGAATGGACATCCTAATGAGTATGTGAAGCGGTTCAGGGTCCACCCACTAGATTTTCATGACCCGAATGTCACTGAGCTTCAATTGGTGAAACTATGCATCAATGGTATGATACCAGTCTATCGTGCTCTTCTGGAGAATATTTGTTTTCAAACGTTTTCTAAGTTACATGAAGTTGCTAAGCGATCAACCACGATTGCACCTTCTCTGTTATAAAGAACAAGGCCTACCAAGAGCGAAGAACCACGTGAGACCCGTAACAGTGCACGCCTAATTCATAAGCTATACAGTACTCAGCCATCTGTGAGTACCATGACTGAAGGAGTGATAGACACATTTTTGTGTCTAATTTGTTCATAATTCTCTACATTATTAGTGCTCAATTTTATACTTATTGTGTGATTTTATGTGGTTGTAAGTATTTTTAAGAAATATACATTTGTGAAATTATTGGTTAAAAAGTGATAAAAGCACCCCGAGAAAAAATTACTAAAGGCACCCGGAAAAATTGATAAAGGCACCCCTAGAGTTATGATAAAGGCATATGCGTTTTGGATAGAGGCAACTCTCCTTTTTGGTTCAAAATTTAAAATGGAGGGAACAACTCTTTTTCGCAAGAGAGTTATCTGATTGATTTGAAACCTATTTTTCAGGGATTTGGAAGTTGATTTCAACTTACCTAAGTTAAGAAGTAACCAAAACAGGTAAAACACGTCAATTATGAGTGTAACAGGACGAGAAAACAGGCTGAAATTCCATCTGCACCCGGAAAAAGTTTCATCCTGATTTTGGATAAACACGATTCAGAGTTTGGTTTGGATTGTGTTTTGAGTCCTTATCGACTTGGGAGGACTAGTTAGTGTTTCCTATACCTATATAAGCAAAACATATGAAGAAATAAAGGTAGACAGAGAGAAGGGGAGCTCGGCCGGGAAATTCCATGGAGGAATTCTCTTGGAGATTCCTTGCTCTTGTGGTGTAGAAAAAGGTTGTATCAAGTCCAGAAATGATTAAGAGAGGTTCAGTCAATATCAGGAAGCTAAACAGAAGAAGAAAATTCATTCCAGGAAAGTCATATGCTGCTGCTGCTGAAGAAGAGTGAAGAACAGAGAAAAGACCATGGTTTCTACCGTTCTACAACGTTTATCTTCATTTTTGCAACGTTTATCTTCATCTGCAACGGTTTTTTCAACCCATCATCAACGTTAATCTTCAGCTTTGAAACGTTTATTTTCAAGCTTCATTGCAACAGTTAATCTGTAACGCCCAGAAAACGTTGCAGATTCCTGTTTTATTATTGTTAGCTTCTTTTCTTCTTCTCAAGCACTTTTGAGCCATGTTTCAATCTTTTGAGGTTGTTTTGAGCATGATGAGCTAAACCCAACCACTGGGACAATGGAGAAAGCTATATTTCATGAATGAATGGTAATTATTTTTTATTCTCAATGACTTTTGCATTGATTTTTAATTAATTTATGATTTTTCTTAATTAGTTGTGATTTTGTTTGATGGTGTATGCTGGGACTTAAGAGTTTTTGATGCGCCATGCTTGTGATTTACAGTTAATTTCTTAGAGATCTACTTTTGGCAAAGAAACATAGTCAATAAAAGAGCTATAATTGTTAAAGAATCACAGTAGAAATCATTCAAAAGTGATTTTGGTGGAATCCTCTTTTCCAGTTCTTCATAATATTGTTAAAGTCTTTTACTTATTTTTCTAGTTTAGTTCAGAATTAGGTCTAAAATGAATCTTCACAAGTCTCAGCGAACGAACGCACTTTTACCACTTTTCTGAAACGATCAAGGATGTTAGAGGAAAGCTACAATGCCAGAGAAAAGACCCAAGCGTGCAACACCAGCACCAGTTCTAACTCCAGCACCACAAGCAGGTCGTCCACTTCGAAGAACTAATCCAGCAGCTGCAGCTCCACCACCGTGTCAACATCGACAGCAACCACGTGAGACCCGTAACATTGCATGCCTAACTCATAAGCTATACAGTACTCAGCCATCTGTGAGTACCATGACTGAAGGAGTGATAAACACATTTTTGTGTCTAATTTGTTCCTAATTCTCTATATTATTAGTGCTCGATTTTATATTTATTGTGTGATTTTATGTGGTTGTAGGTGTCTTTAAGAAATATACATTTATGGAAAAATTGGCTTAAAAAGTGATAAAAGCACCCCGAGAAAAAATTACTAAAGGCACCCATAAAATTGATAAAGGCACATGTGTTTTTGATAGGGGCACCTCTCATTTTTGGTTCAAAATTGAAAATGGAGGGAACAACTCTTTTACGCAAGTGAGTTATCTGATTGATTTGAAACCTATTTTTCAGGGATTTGGAAGTTGATTTCAACTTACCTAAGTTAAGAAGTAACCAAAACAGGTAAAAAACGTCAATTCGGAGTGTAACAGGCTGAAATTCCATCTGCACTAGGAAAAAGTTTCATCCTGATTTTGGATAAACACGATTTAGAGTTTGATTTGGATTGTGTTTTGAGTCCTTATCGACTTGGGAGGACTAGTTAGGTTTCCTACACCTATATAAGCAAAACATAATGGAGAAATAAAGGTAGACAGAGAGAAGGGGAGCTCGACCGGGAAATTCTATGGAGGAATTCTCTTGGAGATTCCTTGCTCCTGTGGTGTAGAAAAAGGTTGTATCAAGTCCAGAAATGATTAAGAGAGGTTCGTTCAGTATCAGGAAGCTAAACAGAAGAAGAAAATTCATTCCAGGAAAGTTCTGTGTTCGTGCTGCTGAAGAAGACGTGAAGAACAGAGAAAAGGTAATGGTTTCTTCAACCGTTCTACAACGTTTATCTTAATCTGCAACGGTTTCTTCAACCCATCATCAAGGTTTATCTTCATCTTTGCAACGTTTATTTTCAAGCTTCATTGCAACAGTTAATCTGTAACACCCAGAAAACGTTGTAAATTTTCTGTTTTATTATTTTAGCTTCTTTTCTTCTTCTCAAGCACTTTTGAGCCATGTTTCAATCTTTTGAGGGTGTTTTGAGCATGATGAGCTAAACCCAACCACTGGTACGATGGAGAAAGCCATATTTCATGAATGAATGGTAATTATTTTTTATTCTTAATGAATTTTGCATTGATTTTTAATTGATTTACGATTTTTCTTAATTAGTTGTGACTTTGTTTAATGGTGTATGCTGGGACTTAAGAGCTTTTGATGCACCATGCTTGTGATTTATAGTTAGTTTCTTAGAAATCTAATATTTACAAAGAAACAAATTTAATAAAAGAGCTATAATTGTTAAAGAATCACTGTAGAAATCATTCAGAAGTGATTTTGATGGAATCCTGAGTTCCAATTCTTCCAAATATTATTAAAGTCTTTTACTTATTTTTTGTAGCTTAATTAAGAATTAGGTCTAAAACGAATCTTCACAAGTCTCAGCGAACGAACACATTTTTACCACTTTTCCATAACGATCAAGTTTTTGGCGCCGCTACTGGGGACTTGTTTTTAGATTTGTTTTTAGTTTTTTTTTTTTGCTTTTCAGGTTAGTTAGTTTAATTATATTTATATTTTTATTTTTATATTTTCTATTTTACTTTTTTGGGTATTTTTCTTTGTATTACAGGTTTTGGATCAAAAAGAAATTTGAGCCAAAGATTATATTGATTGATTAAAGACTTGGAGTCAAAGATAAATCTAAAAGGACGGAAAAAGAAGACAATTTTTTTATAGTTAATTTTTATTTTATTTAATTTTTAGAGTTTTATTTATTTTTGTTTTTAGAAAATTGTATTAGGAAATCTTTTATTATTTTTGTAATATTTTTTTATTTTTTGGACTTTTTCTTTGGACTTTGGACATTATTATTTTTGGGACTTTTGAACATTATTTTTTTAAGCCCTACGGAAGGGTATTATTGAATATAAACTGCAACAGGGAAGGAAACCAACTACGATATCGTCTCAGCCCTTGGGTTCATACATTGACATAGGAGTTGGTGGCCTGAGTCGACTTCAACGGTTCATCGCCCGTCTGGAACGGAAGGTAAGACTCTAACCACTACGAATCCCCTGTCAGTGGATTTTCTAGACTCCTTTGTAATGCATATATACTGAGGACCTGAATACGGATTTACTTTTCTAGTAAAGGGAAAAAACTGGCCATACAAGATAAGGACTCGGATTTCATCACCGTTTCCTTCTTGTCCGCTTTAGGAACACGTAACCAAACGCAAACCTAAGCCTTAAAATTTTACTAGAAAGAGACAGATAGGGTAACGAGCTTATTGAAAAGTCATTCAAAAGGACTATATTGGTTACTCTGTTAGCCTAACTCAAAGTTCAGGAAGATTATTTAAGTAGATTCGAGCCGCCTTGTAACCCAAGGAAACGTTGCCAAAGAGACATGGTTATCGAAGCTCCTTAGAGCTTATCCTGTTTCTATTCGACTTAATCTAATTCGGATCGTTCTAAGAGGTTTGCTAAAATTGTAACTAGTTTCCTTTTGAAAGAATAAAGTTGGTCTAGAAACAATCTAAGTGGAACAATCATGCTTTTTGTTTGCTAGATTCAATAGGTTTGATTTGGTTGAGTCGGCCTTGTTTGTGAATGTTTAGAACCCCCTTCTTTTTAGGATTTATTTTCTTAGATTTTTTGTAAATATATTAGGAAGTTTTTGTCAGAAAATGTCGAACTGGTATTATGAGGACCAATACAATGAATATACGACTGAATTTCAAAATAGACACTATCCGTACTATCAACATGGTGTGGATAGTAGTCGGGACCACCACCAACCTTTTGGAGGTTATTGATCATACCAGGGTGATCCCAATTACTATTCATATACACACCCGTCATATGAACATGAAAACGAGAAAAATTCGAGTTTTTCTTAGAGGGATGCCCTAAAGAATGTGCAATTTAGTACTCATCATGAACCTATTATGCCTCTAGAAGAATCACTCAAGAAGTTATCTGAGATGACACATAGGTTTGAATTAAGTGTGAGAAGAACAAATAGTAGTCCAACTCTTTTTATAGAAGAATCACATGAGTAGTTGCGATCTAGTACTCCTTATGATCCATTTTTTTCTCTAGAAAAATCCCTCAAGGAGTTGACTGATAATAAAAATAGGTTTGTATTAAGTGTGAATGAAAGTCTTACAAAGAATAATATTGCTCAAAATGATCTTAATTGCCAATAAAGTGCTACTCTTGATAATTATTCACCTAGTCAAGAGGACGAGGATATAATTGGTAACACTACTTATTTATACGAGGTTCAAACATCTTCATATTATTATGATGATGAGGATAATATTGATGAAGAACTTGAAATATACATGCAGAGTGATCAGGAAATTGTTACTCCAACTGTGCTTCATGATGATAGTGTTATTTTTGGTTCAAATCCAAATAATTTTAATGATTATTCACCTATTCAAAAGGAAGAGGATTTGACTAGAGATACCACTGTTTTAGACGATGTAGAATTTTCTTGTTTTGAAGCCGATAATGGTTTAGAGGAACGAGTTTATCCTGAGAATATTGTTTTAGAGTAAAGCGATTTAGAAACAATAGTCTTAGGTAACAAAGATAAACCCGTAGAGATTTTAAATATGAGTGAGGATGCACCACCTGATTATAACCTAGAAGAAGCAATTGACTTGCAAGAATCTGACGATTTAGAAATCGGGAAAATTGTGACTAGTATATCTAAAGACATTGAAAACTCTAAGTTTGGGGGGTGACTATCATTCTCTCGGTGCTTTAACTTTGACTCTTAGAAAGGTCCCTAACTTGGGACTTGATATTTGCACCTCTACCATTTTTCAAGATCATCTTCAAACTAGATTCCCTAAGTCTGTTGATATCCAGAAAGAAGTTCAGTTGTTAGAAACCCACGCTCTGGTCGATGTGGTTTACATATGAAATAATACCAAGATTGACTTTGTTTTCCCACCAAAATATTTTCTTGCAATTATGAGAACGTTTGAATTTCAAATGTGTCAGTTATTAAGTTTAGAGACTAAGCCTAATTACTTTAGGAGAGTAGAATTGACACATTTTCTTAAGAATGACCACCATTTTCATAGTAGTCAATTGTGTGAGTCAAATATGATTGACTTTGATGATCCACAATTATTCAGGTTATTATTATGTGCTTCTAAGTTCTTGGTTGAGTTTTTCCAGACTCTACAACCTGATCCTTTTGATCTTTCCTATGAGGAAATACAGCCCATAAAAATATTTTATCTAGACCCTTTTGTAGAGCCTGAACTTGAACCAAAACTAGATGTAGTTGTCTTAAATAAAAAACTAGATAGGGTGTGTTCGGTTTGTTCATTTTCTTGGCATGTTGCAGTTTCCTTTTATTTGTGATAGCACTATTTGATTCAGATGACCCAAAGTTGTTCCGTATATTTCTATATGATTTTATGAGGTGACTAATTCTTTCTTAGTCTGGATGAAGACTTTAAACTTAGCACTTCTTGGGAGGTAAACCATGCTCATGCGACACGGTAATATCTTTCCTTAACTCCTTTCCTTCGATTGGTAACAGTTTCTCCTTGTTCATGTATTTAATCATTCATCTTTAGAATATTGAGGACGATGTTAGATTTAATTTTGGGGGTAAGGGATAAACTTTTAAGTTGAAATATGAAACTCCAAAGTCTAGAAACTTGTAAACAATTCAGGATGACACTAACCATTCTAGGTAGATGGAAACTTAGCTCTTTTTCTATATGAATTGATGTGCCCAACTAAATGGTCTATTCATAAAAGAATGCCTATCTCAGGTGTTACAAATAACATGATAGTCGTCACTATATCTCAGAGTCTATGACCATATCACCTCCTGTTTTTATTTTTACAATTTTCGTGTTTCTCTAAGTGATTTGGTGGGGCACCAGTATCGAATTGTTATCGCCGCCAGGATGGAGTAAAGTGTTTGAGATCAACCCCCATTATTTAGAATATTAAAAAAAAATATATCGAGTATTGACACTTTGATAGCAATATATGTGTGTTCTCCCTGTCTCCGTCGCCTAAGCAAGCGTGGAACGCAGGATCCATGAGAACTATCATGTAAGATGTTGATAAGGAGCATGCGCTTGGATTCATTTGATCCAATCATGTTGTCAGTATATTTAATAATATAAATAATTTTTTTATTTTCAATAAATCGATCACTGAGACCCTTGCATATAACAGTTGAGTCGATATTGATATTAGTATATGGATTAAAGACCAGTGTGGGCGTATTTAAGTCCATTAGAATTCATCCTGGCACTGACCTTCAGAAAGATACGGGAAACACCTTTCACCTTAGTCAACATGCGATAACTTCATTTTGTCTATATCCATCTTCTAAATCTTTTCATGTGATTGTACTTTGATAGATTCTGAGTATCGTGGTTGAACGACTATCTAAGTAGAGCTTTGTTTTCTCATATATGAATTTTATTATGCTGAGTGCAAACTCGTGTACAATAATTGGACTCATATAGGGTAATGATTCCCATAGCCGGAGAATTTAGTATGCCAACTAAATAGCTTCTTTATTGTTTACCCTCAATCATTCACAGGTAGCTAAGGTTTGAAGTAAAGGTTTGTGGGTATACCTCTTGTAAACCCCCACGATACAAAACTCGTCCAATAAGGACACCTAGGGGTTTAAAGGCTTATTACATATGTTAAATGTAGTCGTGATTCCTGTGAAAGTGAGTTAGGATTATTATTTTATTTTTAGATTAGATTTGCTCGAGGACTAGCAAATAATAAGTTTAGGGGTATTTGATATACACATTTTTTTATTTTTTTATTTTTTTATTTTTTTTGTTTTGTGTCTAATTTGTTCCTATTTCTCTGTATTATTAGTGCTCGATTTTATACTTATTGTGTGATTTTATGTGGTTGTAGGTATTTTTGAGAAATAAATATTTGTGGAGAAATTGGCTTAAAAAGTGATAAAAGCACCCGAGAAAAAATTACTAAAGGCACCCGGAAAAATTGACAAAGGCACCCAGAAGTCCTGATAAAGGCACCTGCGTTTTGGATAGGGGCACTTGTCGTTTTTGTTCAAATTGAAAATGGAGGGAACAACTCTTTTACGCAAGAGAGTTATCTGATTGATTTGAAACCTATTTTTCAGGGATTTGGAAGTTGATTTCGGCTTACCTAAGTTAAGAAGTAACCAAAACAGGTAAAACACGTCAATTCGGAGTGTAACAGGCTGAAATTCCATCTGCACCCGGAAAAAGTTTCACCCGGATTTTGGATAAACACGATTCAGAGTTTGATTTAGATTGTGTTTTGAGTCCTTATCGACTTGGGAGGACTAGTTAGGGTTTCCTACACCTATATAAGCAAAACATAATGAAGAAATAAAGGTAGACAGAGAGAAGGGGAGCTCGACCGGGAAATTCCATGGAGGAATTCTCTTGGAGATTCCTTGCTCCTGTGGTGTAGAAAAAGGTTGTATCAAGTCCAGAAATGATTAAGAGAGGTTCGGTCAATATCAGGAAGCTAAATAGAAGAAGAAAATTCATTCCAGGAAAGTTCTGTGTTGAGCTGCTGAAGAACACGTGAAGAACTGAGAAAATGCAATGGTTTCTTCAACCATTCTACAACGTTTATCTTCATCTTTGCAACGTTTATCTTCATCTGCAACGGTTTCTTCAACCATCATCAATGTGTATCTTCAGATTTACAACGTTTATTTTCAAGCTTCATTGCAACAGTTAATCTGTAACATCCAGAAAACGTTGCAGATTTCCTGTTTATTATTTTTAGCTTCTTTTCTTCTTCTCAAGCACTTTTGATCCATGTTTCAATATTTTGAGGGTGTTTAGAGCATGATGAGCTATACCCAACCACTGGGACATTGGAGAAAGCCATATTTCATGAATGAATGGTAATTATTTTTTATTCTTAATGAATTTTGCATTGATTTTTAATTGATTTATGATTTTTCTTAATTAGTTGTGATTTTGTTTGATGGTGTATGCTGGGACTTAAGAGATTTTGATGCACCATGCTTGTGATTTATAGTTAACTCCAGCACCACAAGCAGGTCGTCCACTTCGAAGAACTAATCAAGCAGATGCAGCTTCACCATCGGCTCAACCTCGACAGCAACAACCAAGGGAAGCCCCAACAACTACAAATTTCTCTTTTCCAGTTAAAGAAGTGATCGAGCTTCTAGAAGTTTGGATTCAGGATGGTGCAATCAACCTACCTCACATCCGACGTCCACCAACAGAGCAAGAAATGGAAAATCCTAAGTATTGTCACTTTCACAGATTTATCAATCACCCTACAAGTTATTGCAATATCTTGAAGCGGATATTCAAAGAGAAGATCGAGTCGGAAGAACTAGACTTGGGGACTGAATACGTACACAAAAACCCTCTCCCTATCAGGAACTTCACTATGTCTGAAGAACCAACCAACCAAGTAGTTCAATCTATGATGAAACACGTATGTGAACTTCTATATCTCTTAAAGGCGAAAAGCAAAGATTTGTTCACGGATCTTAATCACATTGTGTATGGTAGAAGACTACCTCCGCTCGACAAGGACAAGACATGCACCAATCATGCACAGACGGACAAAGATGGAGAGAGGTGTGATTGCGGAATTCTCACCGCAGCTAGTCTCATATTCGATGAATTCAAGAAAACCCTGATTGATGCCAAACTACCATCAATATTATTCTTATCAAGACACTCAGGACCATTGGTATCACACGAAGTGAAGCTGTGCACGCACCTATTACTATCCAATATCCCAAAAGAAGACCTTTGAATGCCTATGGCTACATTGATCTTGAAATTCAAATGGGTTCTGCATGAGCTACAACCAAATTATACATAACAAAGGAAGATCTGGATAATGACATGTTTTTGGGTTGTCCATGGATACATACCAATAATACTGCATCCACTAAGACACCTTCATTTTAATATCCACCTCAAGAACACAACTCTACACATTAGCAAAGGTTTATGACAGATAACCTCTTTTGTACCTAGAAGAATACCAAGACTTGGCGGCCATGAAACAGGATCCAAGAGAAAGTACGAGATCATATGTAGAGAGGTATCATGCTCAAGTAAAACTTACTGAATTTGTCTCTTTACCTATCAATATCCCCCACTACCCTCACACTTGGGACTTGACATTAGTGGTAAAGCCAACTCAGCTATAACTTAAAAGTGTGAGTGGGAAGCCGTTCCTTTTGAGCGTTTTATCAAATGGGATGGAATTATCCCTGGATGTAAAAGAAGTACATGTGAGACGTCTGTAATTCAATTGATGCCTACTATTATGAACGATAATGAAGACGACACTCTAGAAATGAAGGAAGAGTCTTGCAAGAAGAAAATGTGCCATACTAAGATGGAAAAACCTGATGTTTTTCATATTGGAGATCTCGTAATGAAGGAAACCAAAATAAACCAGTCAAGTCTCTCTTATGAGTGAGAAGGGCCTTACATGATTGCTAAGACTACATCTTGTGGACACTACAAGCTAATAACTATGTGTAACGATCCAATAAGAGTGATGATACATAGAAAATGGCCCAAAGTCTTTGATGTCTAGTTATCCTACTAATTGTGTCTAAGTATTTCCCTAATTCTTTGTAATTTGCTTTCCTCCAAAATGTATGCAATATACATACGCATTCGACAATCAAAAATCTCAACTCAAAAACCATTAGTTCAAAGTTTTCATAATCCATTTGCCAATCATTTGCTCACTTAAACCCAAAAATCAAACCAAACAAAAATCTCTCATCTCATCAACAAACAATTCAGTGTTCAATCATCTATGAAGTGCAAAGCAGACATCTGTCTCATGATTCTTGACAACTCGGACACTTAACGCCGACGCCGGCTTCGACTCCGACTTTTATTCAAGTTCTTTATTCAACCCCAACGTGTTAGCTACAACCAACTAATGTTTCAAAGACCTTCCCTTTGTTTTCACGGTAGAAGAAGAATGCTTCAAGTGCCTAAGAGCACAATTGCAGGAAGAGCAAAACTTGCTCAAATAAAATAATAATAAATAAATATTATTCTAGCTGGACTTTGTCTGAAGTGGATTTAGTCCTTCTGCCATGCTAGTCTTACCCAGTCGTACCTACCAATCCGTTCTCCTCAAGCAAACCTATGTACATCACAACCTCCATACGAGTGAGAAACTTCCTCTCATCCGCATGAACCTCTCTAGTGGAGACTGTATTGTTGTTGTTGTTATCCGCCTCAACAACATCTATCCCCGATGAGGCCACTTCATATTAAAGTCATAATATTCAACATTATTCAAGTTGTACTCCCAATCAAAGAGTACACCTTCAATAATGGCACCTCTAGTTTCAGTACGTGTATCATTGACAACATGCAACACTACTTCTACTCGCCTTGCCAGAAAATAAGGATGATGAACCAACTAGTCTGTGGAGGAAAGGGATCATTGGATGGAGGATCAAAGACTATATTGATTATTATAGTTTAAGATATTTTGGTCGTTGGAGCAACTCCATCCGTGGTGGTCTCAGCTTTAACAATTGTCTTAGGAGCAACATTCTCATGACTGACTTCATCAACCGTCTATTCTCTACAACCTCAGTATGGAAGTGTTACTCGATGGATTAGACTTCTCTAAGGACTAAGGATTTGTACCAAGGCGAGTGGACATGAAAATTTATTAATATAAACTATTCTCAAAGCTTCCACGACGGACGGGCACAAGGCAAGGTCTTCTACAAGATGTTCTCATGACCTCTACAGATGAAACACAACACACTTCAGATCATTGATTCAGGAAAAACGTGTCAGTGGGTAAGGAATTGGACAATAGTTCCTTAATTATAGATGTTTATTTATGTCTTATATACAACATGCCAAAAGGGAGCATCAATCGGACATACAAGCAGAGAGATATTGCTTCTACACTCAAGTCCATAAAAGCTAAAAATTTGAGAAGGATTACAAGTTATAAATGTGCACGCATGTTTGACTGACCTAGAAAACTCTAAATCAAGTGATTGTTTTTGCATATGATATCTTAGCGTCCTAGATTCAAAACTTGGGGTCAAGCACCGAATTCCAGCATCATATGAAGTTTTTACAGCTTCCAGAGTGAACGATATGCAGGAAGAAATTTCTAGACGGGATTCATAACCTTCACAGTCGATCGACGTCCACCTAGGTATTTCCACCAAGTCCTTCACCTAGGAATTTATATCTAGGCCCACCTAGGTCTTTATACGAAGTCTTTTACCTTTGTTTCCAGAAAGAGGAAGGGAGAAAGAGAAAGAACGAAAAGGGAGTTGATAATCTAGAGACTGACGGTCCACTGACCTTGACGGTCTACTTCACAGTCAAAGATCACGTGATCGACATTGGTGATGTCTATGCTAACCATCCATCACGAAGGACATGATACAACTAGGACACACCAATATGGTCTTTGCATCATTCACTCTTGAGAGCAACTTCAAACATGGTCCCATGACCAATAAAGTTTTAGAAGTGATGTTTCTACAACTCAAAGAAACAAAGATGGTACTGCAAACACCATATTCATGCGTCATACAAGAGGTTCAGAGCACAAGTGAACCGATGACATCAAATTTCTTCATCAAGCATTCAAGATACAAGTAAATGGTCTAAAGACATAAAGCAACGTTTTTTTACATTAAGCTCGTTAGACACAATTCTACACTGTCCTGTACAAAGTCGCGATCTAGGATAAATTGGTGATGAATCTAGGGATGAGTTATATACAAAACTCTTCATATGTATGTCCTTTAAAACATATCAAAATTTCACATTAATCGGACAAGTGATCTAAGAGATATGTTCGAAACGATAAACTATCTAATAGCTGAAAAGTTCCTGAATTCTTCCTGACTTTTATTGTTTCGTATTTTTTAGGCTCTTTAGGAACTCAAAACTCAAATCCCTCCTTAAAAGGAGATAAATCATCTCCTTAGCATGAAATTTTTTGGGTAGATCATTGAAAACGGACCCTGTATGAAGATTTTACAGCGTTTTTAACAAAGACCTAATCCCTGAATTTTCTGACGACGAATTATGACGAAATTCCTCATTCAGCCACATGGATTCCTATTCATTCAACCATCAATATAACGATATTCATAGTTCAAGCCTACTGCAATATCTCTGGTAAATACCTAACAACTAAGCCTTGTTATTTTATTTTCGTCAATATCAAACCTCAGAATTCTGCAAAGAATTTTAAAAAGGGCGTTCATCCCTGTCCTCTCTCTATATGTATGGCCAACTACGTATATGATAAAATTTAATGAACTAAACAACATTCATTATTATACGAAATCATCAGAATAACACTTGCTCTCACTACAAGATTCCCAGATGTTCTATGATTCTTACATAAAAAATCTCAAGCTCCTAGATGGATTGTCCACTAGTATAGAACAATTTGAGTTTCATCAGGTGCTTATCCCTATCTTCTCTCTATATGTATGGATAACTACATATAAGATCATAGGTAATGAATTGAATCAACATTAATCACCGTACAAAATAATCAGAATAATATTGGCGCTCACTATATTTCCCAGATGTTCTATGATTTTATATTACGAACCTCAAGCTCTTAGATGGATTTCCCACTAGTATAAAGCAAATTTGAGTATCATCTGGTGCTATATCCCGCAACTGGATTCCAAAAATTAACCCATGTCAATATTCACACTCAATTGGAGAATATTGACTCACTAAAATACCTATATAACTTTATATAGAAGTTACATACGAGTTTATATCTCAGTTTTCTGAGACACCACTGCCTCAACACTCATCTCAGTGCTCTGAGGAACCACTGCCTCAACACTCATCTTAGTGTTATGACGATAACATTGCCTCAACACTCTCTACTACCAAGCTATGCGCGTCCCGCCAATCTCAAGAGCCTTGTTTTATTATTGAATCACTAATAATGCAATCAAGAAGTTCTGCTATGCTTGCTTATTCAAAGGTTTAAGACGACTACTATTCCTAGTAATATTTAACGAATAAGCTTGTTGATTTATTTTGCTTATGTCAGTAAAACTCACAATTCAATGCTTACTGCGGCATATTACTATACCTCACTAAGCAGGGGACTTAATGTAGATGGTGGATTTTTAACAAAGGATAAAATAGTAAAATCGTCTTTACCCAGCAGTAGAATCAAAGAAATAATATAATTTTATCTATCCTATTGACCCAACATCAAAAGCATAAAATTAATACTTTATATTCCAAAAGAGAATTAAAATATCGAACCCTCACTACAGGCATCTCACACTGATCCTGCATTCTCTCTACAAATATACATATGATATTAGAGCCTCACCCGGCTAAGCTATCAATATTCTACAACCAACACTACTACTGTTGTAGATGGTGGATTTTTAACAGATGATAAAATAGTAAAATCGTCTTACTCAGCAGTAGAATCAAAGAAATAATATAATTTTGTCTATGTTGTTGACCCAGTATCAAAAGCATAAAATTCTTATTTTACATTCCGCAAGAGAATTAAAAAAAATATCGAATGCTCACCACTGGCATCTCGTACTGATCATGTAGCTTCTCTGAAAAATACACATATGATATTAGAGCCTCACCCGACCGAGTTCTCAATATTTCACATACAACATTAGTATTGTGCAACTCAGTGCTTACTCTTCTACAATGATAGGACGACTCCTAGATGAATTAATCACTAGTATAGAGAATCATTTTCCTCCAAGTATCACTGGTGCTGATTACAATTCTTTCCTAGATGATCTCTTATTATACAGAATAAGCATCCATAACACCTCTTTGTTCATAAGTGGATGTTAATGCTCCTAGATAGATTGCCTACTAGTACAGAGCAACTTAATTCATCTTTATATTCCCTAGTTGAATATTTAGAGTGGCTTTACATCAGTATTCAAACTGTAGTTGAATAACATTGATTGATCATGCTGCGGACGAATGCATTAAGACGAAACACTGTGTGTTCGTAAGTCACCATTACGCCAAATGCAAAACCCAAATCTCCGATAATGATTAGTCGAGCTTAAATAACATATTCCCAATGTTGGTTGCATCAAAAATCCCAATATTGGTGGAAATACAACGAAGCTTTAATTTTGATTAATACCCAATTTATGACACATCGTCATATCACCTTGCAAAAACGTGACAATGGCTGTGGAATGGGACAAAATGTTCTAAACAACATATGTTCCCCTATTTGTCCACTACAACATACTAAAAGGGCATCCACTTCTGAATAACGGTCTAAGAGATGATTCAAACCCTAAATGAACTACAATCTGAAAAAACTGTCAGAATTTCATCCAAAGAGTTACTTTTTTCCCCGTTTGAAGACCAAAACGAGCTCAAAACCTAAATCCTTCCGCGTACAGATGTAGCCAGCGATCCCATGCTTCTAAACTGGGGATCATCATCGAAAACGGATATCATATGAAGAATCTACATTGTTTTTTACTGAAGTACGTTATGTCTGAAATTTTCACCTACGGGTATAAATAACAATAATGCTCTTCCAAGCTTTGTTCGAAGAACTTCGTTCGAAGTTCTTCGGTCGGATAGCTTCGGTTGAAGAGCTTTATTCGAAGAGTTTCAGTTGAATATCTTTATTCGGAGAGCTTCGGTCGAAGAGCTTCAATCGAAGAAACACAGAAGGGAAAGAATAAAATAAGGATTTGTGAGACCGGAGCCAATCGGCCGGCCGGCTGGCCCCTTTTGCCGGTCCCAATCCCCATATTCCTTTCCCCCAAGCTTCTCTAGTTAGTCTTATCTTTTCGCTCATCTGGCATCGCTCATCCACCATCGCTCATCTACTATCGCTTATCTTGCACTGTTCATTTACCATTGACTAACTGTCATATTAAGATTTAATTCAGTTGGCCCCGCTACCAATATTTAAAATAACCTCAATTTTTTTCCTACTCCGATGAAACTAAATATTCTACAATTTTATAGCGCTCACACGACTTAGTGCTCGCACGACCAAGCGCTCACGTGACTTAGTGCTCGCACGACCAAGCGCTCACGCGACTTAGTTCTCGTACGACCAAGCGTTCACGTGACTTGAGGCTCGAACGACAAGCATAATTCGAGTAATGTTACTCCTCAGCTGACATGATGATACGACATAACTGCCATTGTCAATATTAATAAGATTCTCTACGTCCACAATCTATTAAGCATCACCGCTTGACATTAGCATGCAACTAGTGATTCTTCTATCAATGAGTCAACATGCAAGACTCATCAACATACTAAATACTGACGTCTAGCTCGGTCAACGACTGGACAATCATTTACGAAGTAGACTCAACTTTGCTCGAGAAAGTAGACTCAACCATGTTCGAGACATCAATTATATCACATGGGGGGATATTTACTCGGGTTTTGGCTTAGCGGCCTACAGCACGTCCGGTGTAACTATACACCCACGACGAGAAAGTATAAAAGTCGTGTCGACAGTTGAAGAAGTAAAGGGAATAGTGGTTGCACAACTTCCAAGTCCCACTCATACGATGGAGTCGGTTTTCACCATGATTTCCACTTCTCTACTCTTCCACTTCTCTACAACTGTCACCACTTACGAGATCAATATGTTAACTTCTTCTTCTATAAATAAGTTCTTCAACCTATCGACAAAGGACAAGAGTTTTATCTCATAAGCGCTTGAATGATCACAAAGCTATCATTTTGTCTTTGCAACAGTTCAAACACATAAAAATATCGACATTCAATTCCATTGATCTTAATACTCTCTCTGTTTCCCTCCTTACAGATCAACCCTTCTCCTTCCTTTCTGACTGAAGCGAAGTCGGAACGGTCATTTCTTGATTTAGGCCAATTTCGTACAAATTGATCTCTCAAATCTTAAAAGTCAATACAAATGTTTGGTGTTTAAGCGATTTGATCTCACAAGTATTAACCTACTCGATCACTCTTTCCATTTTACCCTTCAGTCATTTTTACCCACAAACATCAATATCAAGAGCTAGATGAGTTTTCAATGAGACAACAAGAATGATAGCAACCAACAATGCCAGCTGATGGAGGAAAAAGAGCTAAAACTGAATATCTCAAGAATAACTTCAAATACCTAGCGAAAATACAACTCCAGGTGATGAATACCGAAGCTGAAAAAATAGTATCAGAAAATCTTACGCCTGGAGTAAGAAACCTGGGGGCTAGAGCAAAAAGGAAAGACAAAAAAAAGTCAAAGTCAAGAAGATCTTAGTTGCAGTTCAAAAGTAATACTCTGGATAGTAAGAGCTCAAAAACAATTTCATCAATCTGAAAATCAGCAGAGAAGCAATCGTCAAAGATAAACAAAAAAAAGGGTAACCAAGTCATAAAAGAAGATGTTCAAAGGTATTAAATGGCCAAAGAAAGCATATATAAGAGAATCGATGAAAAGTTCACAAGGAAGAAGAACAAACCACTTATCAAGAGGAGTCTGTGATCAGGTTTAATATCTAAAATATAGCTGAAAAGTGGTCGATAGACCATAAGATGAAAACATGTGATATCAATTAAACATATTATGATTTAATATCTGAAAGATAATGCAGGAAAATAGATATACTATAATGCTAGGTACAAGTGATTATTACTTTCGATCTTTATGAACAAGAAGTAAATGATCTAAACAACAGATAGGAACGACACATGAAGCCGACTCTCTTGTCTAATAACAAAGATAAAACAGTTCGAGAAGAGACAAGAGAACAAAGCAGCACGAAAGAGAAGGAGTAAAAATATAAAAAGAAGCACAACCAGTGAGTAAAGGAATTTTAAATCATCAAGAGAAAATATTTATTAACTTGGTGATGAGAAAGCTGTATCATACACTCTAGTGAAAAATATCTTGAAATTTTACAAAGCTTACTGCATAAAAGAAGGAACAACGTTCCCTGTAGTATAATCATACTACAGTTTTATAGCTCTACAGATATTTAGCTTTCATATTATTGCAACATTTTGAATTTATAATATATCACCTTTACAGTTTAAAATCGATATATGAAATTATTTTGACATCTTGAAATAATTAGTTTATCTATCTGAAAAGAACAAAGGATTAAGTTAAATCCAGGTCAATATAAAAAGATCGATGATAAATTATGAATATAAAAACGATCTATAATGAAAATTTATCTGAAATACAACTATAAAATATGTAATCTAGCAGTCGGATCATATTAAAATAAAGCAAAGGAAAAACCTATATAGAGAAAAAAAATATAGATTCCCAACGTAGAAATATCCCAAAAAGTTTCCTTTGAAATTTCATAAAAAACATAGTTGGAGACATGTTCCTAAAGATAACTAAGAATACACGACTCTCTGCATCAGCTATCGACGAAGAACTTCACATAATTACCGAGACTACGTTAGGAGGTTATTACAATCTTATCAGCAATGACAACACTAGTATAAAAATGGGCTTAGATGACAGTTAAAAACTATCACCAAAATTCTTATGTGACAATTTTGATTTTTTTTTGCACTGTCACCAAAGCCTCTGTTACCAAAGGTCTATAAGAAACTGTTATTGGAATCATCATTATAAGGTAACAGTTTATTCATATACTTGACACTGTTAAAGACTTACGATAACATTTTCTAAATAAAACTGCCATCGGAAACTCAATTTACTGTACTAAGGTAACAGTTTCTGTACAGACCTGTCATTGTTGGCAAGTTACTGTAACATCTTTTGAATAAAACTATTATCTAAAACTAAAATTTTTGTACTAAGATAACATTTTCTTCATGAACCCGTCATGGTAGGTACAATTTTTTATATATAACTGTCACCGTAAATTCTATTATGTGACACATTATTTGTTTGTTAAAATATCGTCACACACCCTGCTATTGTGAGTTCATGTTACAGTTGTTAGTGATATACTAAGCGAGACAATTAATACTAAAATGAATAAATATATTTATTAAATAGTTAGTTACTTCTGGAATTCAAGGTTCAACAGAATCATACAACGAAAGTTAAAAATAAAGAAATTAGTTACATCTTTCTTTTCATTATAATGGAAAAGAATTTATGAATCTCAATGCTCTAAAGTAATTTCCACTGCCTCTTGTGTAAATGTCTTGTTCTAGTCATTCTTAGAGGAATTTGTGTAGTCACAACCATCATTGTAAACTCCTAAAGCAAAACACTCTTGATACCTGAAAAGTACCCAATTAAATAATAAGAGACGCCAAAAGTTGTATCCACAATCCAAAACATGCCACGACAAGAAAATGAACCCAAACATTTTTCATCCTAATCAATATCGATTTTGAGAACTCGTAGTTACAGAAATGAGAGGAAAAAGCTTTGATGATGAATAGTGGATCTAATGGATTCAACTAATCAAATTGCAACAGAGAAGAAAAAAAAATCACATACGCAAGATAAAAAATTATTGGCAAAATCATCACTGTCAGGGTTACTTGATCATTCCACACCTAAACAAGTATTTGACAATCATGGAACAAATGAAAACGGAATAAGAGACAACGAATATTATTCTTACTTCAAGCACCACGACTGTTTGCATTTGCATTGTTTTTGCTAATACGGAATACCATATCTTACTTTAGCTTTAGGAGAATCTGTTTGTCTTCTAAAGAAAGCATCTAACGTTGTTACTAACTGAATAATTTAAAAATACTGTAGGAGGTTCATCGAATGCAGAGTCCTTTTTCTATCACATAAATTGTCTGAGTGTGATGCTACACAACTTTATATTTTTGCAAAGAAGGTATACACCATACCCGAATATCATGCGCTGAATGTGAAATAAAAAATATAAGGTAGAAGGATAACATCATGTATCAAACATTCCGAAACCTTAACATTTTTACCTATATCCTTTTCCTCCACTTCTCAAGATACCCAGGAGAAGAAAAAAACTGCACATCCAGAGAATCACAAAAACATATCAAACTGTTTAACTACAAGGTAGATATGGAATTGGCTCAATACATGTAGATAAATTCAATTGTATTGCAGATCTGAGGTAACACCCATGGCGTGCAAGTGGGATCAAACAAGTGGAAAGCTGAGTATCTAAGAATGCAAAGGAGGGGGATGTTAGCAAAGGGTTTTCAGAATGTTGTCATACTAGGAGAGCACTCTGCAAATAACGTGACAGGGCCAATAAATTCTCCAGGAATTGAAAGACAGTTTATCCAAACAGACTAGGAGTATTGGAGTGCTTAGTTTAAAATTTAAGTAGTTGGTCTGCTGTAAATACTAATTAAAAATGGCTGGGCAGTGCAAAACATTCACTCAGATACACAATTATTAGTGGTACTTAATCTAGGAAGAAAATTAGTAGTTAACTAAGCATAGAGAGTGTTGTAGTGTATATCCTTACCCACTCCCAGCCCACGGTGTTCACCATAATGGTTGTAGTAGTGTGTAACTCCTTAACACCTCGTGGATGAGTTTTTCTTTTGCTATTTCTCCGAAATGCATATCACGCTGCAAAGATGTCGAAATGGATATGAGTTAAGTATGGTTCTGTTTTATATATGAGCACAATTAGTAACATGTTGCAGTATCACGTGAAAGTGCTAATATAATTGATTGTAAAGTTTGGGTCAAAAATCAACTAGTTCTTTTTGTGCACATTATCCAACGAGTTCTGTAATTGACGCTGATCTAGAGGTGGCATATATCATACCACCTATCAGTACATACACTATTATGATCATTCAAAATTGTAACTCATCTATAAATTATAATTGATCAAAAAACTTAGGTTTGACACCATATACGCCGAATCTTAGACATAATTTATATTCTCACCATGGCAATATAAATATTCAAGCATGATTCTATTTATATATAATCACAATTAGTAACACAATCCATATAAAGTGAAGGCGATTAACAAAAAATTCTGCTATACATAATCCAATAATTTCTGTAATCGCATATCTGCTCCTAACAACATAAACATGCAAATACAAAAATAGAAAATTTTAGTTATAAATCCGGAAAGAGTACTTACACAGGACCAAAGTGTAACAACCCTCAAATTTTACATGAGTGTGATGGACATTTGTATACTAGTAGACCTTTAGAAATTTTATTGTAAAAGAATATACGTCAATAAGGTTTTATTATTAGATGAAAGTTAACAATAAAAGTATTAACTAAACAAATACATAATTTATTGGTGAGACTTCTGCACCCCACTCCATCACGACTAAATGTTTGAGAAATCTAAAAAAAATGAGATGCCTGAAAGGAAGAATCAAATGTCCACTCTACGCTAAACCAACACGAAAACCACCGAAAAGTTGAAGGACCACTCACGTTCTTTCTCAAGGAAATAACTTCACCTCCAAGTTTGAAGACCCCTCATAGATAAAATCAATATTCACAAACCCATCACAATTTCAAGCTAATCAACTACTCAAGTGAGTATTAAGCTAGTTAAAATATGACAGACCAACATTTCCATATACAGTTAAATATGATTTTCACAAAATTCCCTGACGACGCCCACTCAGTGACTTACACTAGACATGCTTAAGTTTAGTACTTAATTATAAAGGAATATTCCAAATAAAACCATGACATTCACAAGTCAATCACCCTCCACGTCTTTCACATAGCTAAGAAAATGCAACATGATAAGCATCAGCTACTTAAAACGAAAAATATGTGTTTCTATTATTTGGTTGAAGGAACTGTGAGCTCTTTTATCGTATAAACAAGCATAGTTTATACATAATCATGGAGCAATATGGTGACAGCATGAAAAAGATGAACAAAAAAGCTCTAGCACATTAGGAAAAATCATCACAATTTCGCCTACAACACTTCTGTGATAGTTACGTTAGTACTTACCAAAAACACACATGTACAATACCTAACCAACACTATTACGACGAGAACCATAATATTCCATTACTTTTAACCATCACGTCTCATTCATCATCCAGTCATGTATATAATTATAGACAAACTAGCTAATTACTAGTGACTAATCCAATACGCAACTATAACAACAACAAAAATAAACCACCAAAGTACCTAGATTTAGTTATACTAGTGATGATCACTATGTCATACATCAATAAAAAGACTACTTAATGGCCACCTCATCAAAGAACCAATAATAAACCATAAAAGTTTGATCTAAATATAAAAGCAAATCAGAAAAAATAAATTCAATGCACAACCGTGATTTCACAAGATATTCATTGTCATTTCTACATATACCCAAGAAAAAGAGACGGAATAAACTTGCCTCGACTTTCCGGAATCCAATCGTCTCCACTTATGTAAAATTGCTTTCACTGATTATACCCTATGGAATATAAAACAAGAGAATCCTCTTATAAACATCAGAACTTGATTATGCCATTAAGAACGAAACAAGTTAGATTAACACTTACCACCACTGATCATTACTTGATAATTCTCCTCACCCAAACTTAATGGTCTGATATACTACTGAGGCTATTTTGTTTTGTTTTCTTTTCTTAGGTATTTTCACTCTCTCGCACGATCAAGGACTAATAGGAAAAAGTCAAAAAACCTAATTTATTTATTTATTTTCTTCCTAATAACCTAATAACCTAATAACCTAGGATGAAACTAAATATAATACCAAATTTCACTAACAGAACCGCTAAGTACTACTTCAAAAACTTTGGCTACCAATATGATGTGGGCTACACGTCCTTATACACTGTAGCATGTAGCGCAACAATATTTACTCCCTAGTTCTTCAATTTTGGTTGGATCTAATGCTGGTGTAATTCTTAGATCTTTCCTTCCTACCTATGCTTCTATAATCGCTATTCTCAATCACTAACTTCTGTAATAAATAATCATATTTGAATTAATTTATGAAAAAATTATAAGAATCCCATGAAATTAAACTCAAAACTTACTTGAATTACAACAACTTTAGATTGATTATCATCAGGAGAAGGAGCTGCGTATGATGAAACGACACCATTCTCAGTGATTTGTGGTGATAAAGAAGGTGAAGGAGTAAAAAAATTAAATTATTATAAAAGATGAAATTATAGCTTCCATGACTCGTTGATTGAGATCTAGGGTTACTATTTTCTCCGTCAGTAAAAGAAATGAAAAAGAAAAGTAAAAAATAGAAAACAAGAGTCAATTGTGATGATGAAGAAAGGTTTTTAGTTTCTTCTTTCTCTTTCACGGGTTTTCCCTATTAAGATTTCACGAAAATCTACATCTCTAATGTCCGGTACCAGTGGATACGTTGGTTTATTTTGGGTGAAAATAGTTGGACTAAGATAAGATTTCGTTTTAAGTTTACAAAAGGGCAAGAACGTGGAAAGAGGGAAAAATTTAGACCTTGGACCAGGGATCATACACCATTCATTACTTTCTCGAAATCTAAGTAAAACCAATTTTATCTAGTTTTATATAGGATTTGTTTTTAGTAGCGGTGTTTACTACAACTGTTGTTATAAGTTTCCAACTAGATAAGAGTTTCATATAAAACTGCTGCAGTATCTTAAAACTAGCAACAATTTATAACTATTATCATATGTCGCAGATATTGTAACATTTTATGACAATAACTGTCATCCTATGTTTATTCAGATACAGTTGTAAAAATGTTAGGGTTGTTCACCATTATTGGTGATAGTTTTTGTAAGAAACTGTTACCTCTACATCACTATCAATTCTTTGGTGACAGTTCATTTGTTACCTGTCACAATTTTAAATCTTGAACTGTCAGCAAAGCCCAATTTTGTACTATTGCCAACCAGAAGGGGTAGTGATACACAACAAATGGCTCAGAGCTTTCAAAGCTTAAACACTATATTATCATTCTCTCAATATTTTCCTATTTTCACGCAACATTTGTAATTCCTCCAAAATGATTACAACATTACCGCATTCTTACTTAAGATTTAAAGTTTATCAATTGGAATAAAATATCACTATCTTATAAAAGGAAAATCCCTTGCAAACCATTTTTTTAAAACCAACCAACTCAAAATATCAAAAGAAAAACCATAAATTTTATGCATCTCAAGAACACATATAAAATTCAAAATCACATTTAAAATAAGTTTTTTAAGACTGGTTCAGTTCCTTTAGAATATCCCTTCTCCGCCCTTTCAAGAACTTATGCCGCAAGCTTCAACTCCAGCCTTGGTCACTGCGCCTAAACCTGCGCCTACTTCAGCAAGATGCTCACTTATAGCCCATAGATGATAACGAAGCCAGGTAATGTCACGATCAGAATTGACAGCTTCCTCTAAATCTTCCTCTCATTATTTGAGAACGACTTCAGAGATCTCATTCCAAGGAAGAGAGACCATCTCCTGTATGGATGGTACCAAACCAGACACATCCCGCTCAAAAACTGTAAATTTTGGAATTACCCATGGAGAATTGACTGAATTTCTTTCATATCTTGGTATACAATTCAACATAAATAAATGGAATAGGGAATCCTCCAACACACAAATACCCGTAACGAATCCTATCAAAGTGGAATTTGAAGCTAATACAAGCATTAGGGTATTCAATTGGCACATTCTCCATTATACTATTGTGCTGCATACTAACGTCAACCTCAACAAGCATGCCAGAGGAAGTACGCTCACGATTTCCATTTGGAAATAGGATGCTACCCACATCACGATCCATGTAACTTTCGATCCCTCATTAGCAAGCTCATCTCCCTGATTTCGTCCGTTTCCCCTTAAAAGTAAAGAGGTTACGGGCATTTTAAGTCTAAACATTTCAAACACAAAATTTTTGAGCATGGATAATAAAAGTCATTATACATACCCATAAATAACATATACATTTATTACAAAGTGATATTTGCGGTATTATATGGTCCGGGATCATTACAATATGTTTTAAAAAATCATGTCAGAAACGTTTTATACCGCCTCCTGGAAACTCTGAAGCTGGAGACATTTGGTAAAGATTTGGGCATGATTTATATGCCAAAAGTTTTTTTATGGATGTCTACTACGATATAATAAAGGGCGCGTTAATCGTACAAACGAGCTAAGATTTATGTCCAAAACGGTAGGCGATGTTACATATGAAAACTATCAGAATTTTTCTAGATACTTCCTGAATTTTTATGTTGGGTGATAGACACATTTTAGTGTCTAAATTGTACCTTAGTTTCTATTAAGTTAGTATTCGATTTTGCAAATATTACGTGTTTTTATGCTTTTGTAGGTACAGTAGAAGAATAAAGATTTGTGGAAAAATTGGCTCAATAAGTGATAAAGGCACCCAAGGACAAGTGTTATTTGGCACCCTATAAGTGGATAAGGGGTACCCTCGAGTCAACTCGGTCAAATCGGGACAAATCGGGTCAAACCCGAGTCAAATCGGTCAACCCGAGTTGACCGAGTCAACTCAGCACGAGATCGATCGGAAATCGTCTGTATCAACTGCACACTTTGAATTCACGTGAGAAACAAGTTTCTTTTGCTTCCAGATTGTTCCAAACATTGATAGTTATCTCACGCAAGTCATAAACATCAAAAGATCCCGTGAAATCAGCTCGGAAATCATGTATTTGGCCGGAATTATGTTTTGATTCGGTTTGAGATTTGTGGGTTGTTTTAGAGAGTTCTATTAGGTTTAGAACTCTCTCTAGGGTTTCTACTACCTATATAAACCAAGAGAAGCCAAGAAAATCAAAAACAAAAACCTAGAGAAGAAATCAGAGAAATTCCGGCCACTTCCGGTCGCCGCCGGTCACCTGCTGCTGGTCCGGCAGGCGTGTTCTTCATCAGCCACCATCGGAGAAGACGACTCAGCAACATTTATATCTGTTGCTGATTCAAAATGCTCCTGTTGCCTATTCTTTCAACCATTTATTGCTTAGAAACACTTCTGTAACGGCTGAACCCTGTTCTGTGACATTTATAAACGTATCTGTTCAGCTGTTGCACTATTATTTCACCTTGTAATCAACTTTTTTGAGCAATGAAAAGATCTTTTGAGCAAGTTTTCTTCACCATGGGCTAAGTTTATTTACTGGGATGATGGATAAGGTAATATTCTCAATTTTATGTGATTTAATTATTTTCTAATAATTATTTATAATTCTTTTGTTATTAGAATTGCATAGTTTTAAATAGTGAAAACGGTTTTCTTTCAACAGTTGTGCTTTTACTTGATGGATTATGCTTGGTTAATTAATTTTGATAGTCCATGCTTGTGATTTACCTCTGTTTGTTAGCATAACAAAACCAATTTTGGCAATTACTTGTGCTTCAATTAATTTAAAAAGAATTATCTGATTAATCACATAGGTTGTTAGAATTACCAGATTCCTGATTCCTGGTCCTTTTAAAATTATTCAAAAATCATCTTTAGGTTATTTAGTCTTTTTCTTACTCCTGGAATTTTCTAGAGTTAATTAGAATCATTATTTTCTAAAATCATTACCTTCACAAGTTCGAGAATCGAACCTTTATTTACCACTTTAAAAGCTACATCATTGGGTCATTTTGACGCCCTGGATAGGCTTGAAACCTAGATTTTTTTCCTAATCCAACGTAGGAAATTATTTTCTAATAAAGATATTTTGGTCAACCATTAAAAACGGACACCATATGAATATTCTACAAAGTTTTTCCTAAGCACTATACTTCTGAAATTTTCTAATGAAGAAAATTTATTAAGTTCTTCGAAAAATTGTGTATGACTATGCTTATATGAAAGTTCAAGGAGTCTATATATTCTATCATAACCTCAAAAGAGAAAAAAATTACTTGAGATGGTTCCAAGATAGCATAAGAGCCTGGCATTAATTCATCTTTATCATTGACTTCTTAATCAACAGTCAGTTCAGGTTCTTCGTACAGTTCATCAGTGTGAGTCGTTTCTTCAAGTTTTGCATCCTCAAGTTCGTCTTTGTCTTCTACAAATACAGTGTCTCCCAAAGCCTCAGAAGCATCAATATGGCTAGCATGAGTATTTGGACTCATAGATTACATAAAATATCGTGGGATAATAAGTATACTCTAATTCACAAAGTACATACGGATACATGAAGGTATAAATATAAGACTCACATTATTGCGAGGTCAAATCGTACTTCCAAGAAGAATCATTTGTGGCCCTTTTCTCACAAACTGGGGACTGTTATTAGCCACGGGGATAACATCCATTCGAGGGCACATCAAACGTACATGCTGCAAGAAATAAGCCAATAAGCTGAATCATGATAATAATACTTTGAGTTAAGAAGATTAAAGAAGATTGTTACCTGCTTCATTGCATTAGTAATAATCTTCCGTTTAACTTCAGTCGTCTTCTTCAAGTTCGGTCGATAAGCTGCATCACTCTTGGAAGGAACACCATGTATTACCAAAGGAAGACCTGGTATGAACTTCTTGAAACAATCCTTTTCTACGTTCAAGAAATTCATATACATATATGACACTCGAGGGTTTCTATCTGAATGAAAGAAATTGAGAATCCTTCCTTCAATATGACGAAGGTCCAAGTTTTCCTTCAATTCTTCAACAGAGGGTGCTTCAGTACGTCCATGAGGTACCTCTTGCTCAAAACCTATCTGACAAGCCACACGATCAATTTTATACTCCTGCACTGAATACCCTCTTGAACCAAGGGCAAGGATATAACATGGGTTACAATTATTCATAAACACATCTTGGCTGATGGTTGATCGTCATCCAAACAAAAATATTTCAAGTTATTTCACTTCATAAAATATTGATTAGAGTACAATGATGAGAACAAGTTCGTTCCTTAGAGAGGTATGGGTTGTTATTCGTATTTGAAAACTTAGGTAACATGGGGGATTTTTGTGTTTTAAGACTAAAGTAATTAAACTAATTATGCTAGCAAATAATGAATAAAGAGAATCAATAGGTTGAGAGTACTGGTTAAGGGTTTGTCTTCAATCATAAGACATGCACTTTTACTAATAACTAGAATTATCACTTAATCATTCATTATAAAGATCCCTAGAGCATCCCATCGAGAGCATACTCCGGTAAATTCCTCATGTCATCACATATCATAACGATGAATATGTAAATACTATTCAAAGAACAACCTAATGCAACGTGCTATCAAGTTTAATCCCTCAAAAGCTTTGAGTTCTATGAATTAGGCTAATCAATGCAATAGATATACTACGATTAATCTATTTAACATAGGTCTAGCTTCTATATGCAATCACACAAAGGTTGTAAACACAATTGGCTTCTATTTATAGATGCTAAGTCCACCGCTTCTTTTAGAGTTTCACCCTGACTAAGAATCTTGATAAGCCAACGACCACAAACTTCCATGTATTATACATGGTTTACAGCTGCCTTCTCTTAATATTACACGATTCAACTAGATTCACCGGTCTTTTCTCCGTCCAAGACTCATATCTTTGTATAAAACTCAAATTCCTCTTCCCTGACTTCTCTATGACGCGAAGCATGCCCTGACTTCACTCAATCAACACACCACAATATCATCTTATCTTCTATTCTTTTGAATCACAACACATACTCGACTCACTGCCATTGCTGCTATCATCTGGAGCTATGTTATAACCAACAACGAACCATTATTTCTGTCCCAACCATCTCAACTCCGCCGCTAATACTAACTTATCCACCATTTATCACTTCCACTCACAACGTCAACATCTCAGCCCACATTCTGACCCACTCGAACAAACCATTGTAATCATCTCGACAGCGTCATCAATCATCACACCCTCATCAACCAACCATTAAACTCGAGTTTCATCACCAACAGTCATCACACCCTCATCATCGAATCCATCTCACTTCGAGCCCTGCCATTATTCTCCTCTCAACAGCATCATATCCATAGCCACCAACTTTGTCTTCCTGCGCTGACATTCTTGTTCGAACCCGTTACTCACTAGAAGTTATTACAAATCGATTCCATCTTCAATATCTACCAATCACCATTATCTGCCATCAATCATCAACAACGTCATTAAGTTATAAATAATATTCTCGGCAAGCATCATTTTTCTCACTGTATTACTGCCATTAACAAAATCAATCTCGATCAGCTGATATAGCAATTTCCATGAATTGAGCTCATCACAGATTCATCTCGGCCATTAATGGCAACGCACCATATTCTTAGTTTCTAGATTCAAAATACTATCTTGGCTCCAACCCATGCCTTGTAACAACCCCATTAACTCCATTGGTCCATCCAAACTCAGAATCTACCATTATGATGATCAAACATCATGCCATCATGATCATCATCACCGTCAGTTACACAAAGAACCTAAAATTTGTGTTTTAAAATTGGAAGAAGAAGAAGGTGGCCCCTAGCCAGGTTGCTGGTGCCTTTGGCACTATTTAAATGGGTGGCAGCCCTGAGTAGAAAGATCTGGTGCCTTTAGCAATGTTGAATTCTGCTTCCCCTTAACTATGACGGAGTGCCAATAGTAGTTGCTCTTCAAATGATTATTTTGCCCTTAGTTCTTGTTTTTCTTATAACTTTCTCATACGAAGTCGGAATGACCTCATCCTTTCGCCGTTGACTTCGTATTTCAATTTTATACAAGATGGAGGGTAGAAATCCTGGATTTGACTGAGTTACACTGGGTCCTGGGCATTCTTCCTTTGTACAACTCAATTTCACTTCTTTTAGAGATGTAACCTGATAAAAGACATGAACTACAAAAGTAATACAAAGTAATTGACTGAAAATCTAACAAATAGATGTAAGAAAATGATACTTAAAATATATAAATTATGCACTTATCAAATTCCCCCACACTTTCCATTTGCTAGTCCTTGAGCAAACTACAAATCTAAACTAACCTAAAATACAACAACTCCCTTCGTTGAGGATACGGTTTCACTTAGCATGTGTAACAAGCCTTTAAACCCCCAGGTGTCCCTAGTGGATGAGTTATAGTCTCGTGAGGATTTACAAGAGGTATACCCACAAAAGTTTCTGCACACTAATAATAAAAAGTTAGATGTATCAAAGAACATTATTCTCATGCTTAACTCTTGAGTTAGGAGAAAACCACCATATGAAAAAATTCAGGTTCAAGAGCGACCAAATGTTTCTGCCTCACCAATAGGATTTTATGAAATTAACACTCAAAAGATGCACTTTATGGTTCTCATGTACACTGACAGGAGTGAAGATAGAAATCCTGCACGCATTCAATGGTCGGGAGTAATGGTAACCTTCTGAATTATATGAAAATGTTATTCCATAGAAATGTGGGACGAAAAAGAAACCCTTGTTGTTTTTTTCTAGTGAACTCTAAGAAAAGAAATCAGCCACTATACGAGGATGGGAACACTTACTTACCTTCTCACCTGTTCTGCAATCAACAACACTCTCACATCATCCAATAGAAACGTTCTTCAGTCTTTGGTATTCAACTTTTGATGATGAACTTTTGAACGTCATAAAACTTTGACAATTGTAACTCTTTTCCTCAATTCTTATTACTTGAAACTTCTTATAGATTTTTTTCTCCCCACGGCCTTATTGAATGAATACCAAAAAAAATATACACTAAAGCAATGATAAATTTTTTTTTTCTTCCTCTTTTTTTATAGTAACTTGAAAAATAAAATGAAATTACTATGGCCATAGGATAAGGACTTTATCACTTGATTCTTCACAACTTATATTTCCTCGATATCATGAACTTCAGTAACTCATATATTTTGATTCTTTCGCTTTTGTACATAAGTCTTCAACATGTATATATAATTATGCCATTGTATTGTTGCTTCACCTGAATATGAAATTTGCTCTTTCTTGTACTGTTGCTTGTAAACCTTGAACGTCTTCAACTTTTCTCATGATTTTGATGTCGCTCCGCTTGTTGATGATGATGGTGTTTCTACTATGAACCTGTTGTTTTCGAGAGAGAGAATGGTGCCAAATGCAAACAAGACTATAAGATAGAGTTAGTAATTCTGATGATACCCTCGTGATTGATAGAAGTAGCACTCAGGATATCAAAAAGTAGTGCTGAAATTGGTGCGAAGTTAGGTAGCTCATCATTCTACCCGGAATTTACGCAGATGAAACACTCTAAACGGAAAATTGAAGGTTTGGTGCCTCGGTCATGGGTATTGAAGATCAACAACTCTGATACTAAACTCTCTACCGGCAGTTTAAGTCCATTTTTGTTAGCTCTAGCCTCTCAAAAACTAAGCAGTCCGAAAATAGTTTTCTAATAGGTTAAGTTATTTCGGTAAGAACTCTGTACGTAAACTTATCTAGAAGTATACAAAGTGACTCTAAAATCTCAAAAAGTTGGAAGTTTTCATGCAAATATGTACAAAAAGTTTAAAAATTCATACAAAAGTGAATACTAAAAATCTAAATGCTTAAACACTCCCCTACACTTAAACTTTACACTATCCTCAATGTAAATTGATTCGTCCAATGTAAAAGTAAAGGTGGGAAATCCTATAATATGATATGAAAAGATAAGAAAAATAAACTAAAAAGATAAGATATAAATACAAAAGGTGGGTAGACCATTTTTGAGCACTTCTAGAACGAAGATTGATGTCCATGATGGCACCTTGACTATGGAGTTTGATGGATGAATTATCATCACTCATATCTAGAACATAGAAGTCCACTGGAAACATTAATCTGTTTACCTGCACCAAAACATCTTCAACAACCCCTTTCGGGTAAACATTAAATCTATTGGCAAGTTGAATAACTACTCCGATATGTTTGAGAGGACCAAGATGTAAAGCATTATAAATTGAAGCATGCATAACATTAATATATGCTCCTAAATCTAGCAAAGCTTTTGTAAACCTGGTTTTTCAAATTGTGCAATGGAATAGTAAAGCTATCGGGATCTTTCAATTTAGGTGGAAGTTTTTTTTCAAGAAACGCTTACTTACCATATGAAAAAATTCAGTTTCAAGAGCGACCGAATGTTTCTTCCTCACCAATATGATTTTACAAAATTGACACTCAAAAGAGGCACTTTATGGTTCTCATGTGTGCAGGCAAGAGTGAAGATAGAAATACTGCATACGTTGAATGGTGGGACGAAAAAGAACCCTTTTTTGTTTTTTTTCTAGTTACTTCTAAGAAAGGAAATCAGCCACTATGCGAGGATAAGAACGTATACTTACCTTCTCACCCGGTATGAAATCAACACCACTCTCACAACATCCGATAGAAACGTTCTTCAGTCTTCGGCTTTCAATTGTTGATGATGAACTTTTGAACATCATAAAACTTTGACAAATTTTACTTTTTTCCTCTATTTCTTGTTGCTTGAAACTTCTTTATAGATTTTTTTCTTCCCCATGGACTTATTGAATGAATACCAAAACAAATATATACTAAAGCAATGATAAACTTTTTTTTCTTCCTTTTTTTTTTTGATAGTAACTTGAAAAATAAAATGAAATTACTATGGCCGTGGGATAAGGAATTTATCACTTGATTCTTCACAACTTGTATTGCCTTGATATCAAGAACTTCACTAACTCACATCTTTTGATTTCTTTCGCTTTTGTACACACCACTACAATCCCCAGGATCATCACTTCTTCATCTCTTCACAAATTCCATAATTTACGAGAAATCAGTGTGTTCACTACAAGACTATAAATAGATAGCTTCAATTACTCGAAAGAAGATAATATACGAGATCTATCTCAGAGATAATCAGACTCACATCCATAAATCCAGTCTTCAATTACACACTACTATTTTCATCACACAATGATTTCTCAACCTTTTCTGTTTCCCTCCCCTAAGATCAACTCATCATGTCCACCTTTCGTACCGAAGAAAGACGTGAACGGCTATTTCTTGGTTAGGCTCATCTTGTACGATTTTGATCTCTCAAACCTACAAAAAGTATTATTTTTAGTATATTTTTTTTCACTCTAGAACAACTTTGCTCTAGTGTTAGTTTCTCCATAGGAGTTTTCAGAAAGGTGAGGATCTCCTACTGGGCGGCTTCCATCAAATCCATAATAGTTGGTACATCTGAAGTATTCATGTCTTCTTCAGGATTCTGACCAGGAAGAGAGTTGGTGGTGGTCGGAGTAACACCAGGAGTAGTTAAAATGATATTAGGCGTAACCGGAGTGGTATCCTTGATACTGACAGAAATATAATTGAAAGTTTCTGAACCCAACCTAATCTTAACCGCTTTTTAAGAAAATGATTTTGTAAACGAGAGGTTGATCTCCCGTTGTGGTCGCCAATTTTTTTAGGGTGAAAAAAAAAATGAAATAGTATTTTTGTAGGTTCAGAGATCAAGATCGTACAAGACGATACTAAACTAAGAAATGGTTGTTCATATCTTGCTTCTGTCACAAAGGTGGATATGATGGGTTGCTCTTACGGGAGGGAAGCATAAAAGTTTGAGAAATCACTATGTGATGAAAATAGTAGTGTGTAGTTGAAGACTGGATGTGATAGATCTCTGTTATATTCTCTTCTTTTCAAATAGATAAAAACTAGATTATCTTTTCTTCTCTTCTTGTAGTGAATACACTGATTTCTCGTAAGTTGTGGAAGCTGCAAAGAGATGAAGAAATAATAACCGTGGAGATTTATAAGGACCCGCAAGTAGGTCAATGACTATTGACTGGAAAATGACAATTTTGCCGCGTAATAACTTAATTAATTGAATTTAAACATTAATTATAATAAAAAAATAAAATAATAATTTGAATATAATTTTTGTACCATTAGATGTCTCGTAAAAATAAGCGAAATTGACTACTAAATACGTCAATCAAGACTGGACGAAAGAGATACAACAACTACAAATTGGTAGACAATAATTTTACTTAAGTCGACGAGCTTGACCACGGGTTTGATCAAATTGGTAGGGTTTGTTTATTGAATTGAAATCAAAACTAATTAATTATGATTAGGGTTAAACCTCCTGGTGTAAGGCCGTAAAGGAGATTTTAGTAAAGATTTATTTATGTTTGAAAGAGATAAACATCTCTTTTCTTTTTATCGTTTGTGCATGGGAAGAGTTTATCTTCTCCTTAGTTTGGGTTTACACCCAGCAGCTTCATTAGGCAACTCATAAGGTGATAAATATTGAAATAAAATAAAAACAGGGAACCAAGTAACAAAGAACCCTATTATGGGGGTTGCAAACTTTTTTCATGGGGGTTTACAAGATGACAAAATAGGGTTATCATGAAGTAAACCTAAAAACCCCTTATCCTAGTATTTTCCATAATACCTAGATTTCCCTAGATTAATTAGTGTTAATGAAGTTGATTAACTAATATAATAAAGATTAGTGATTGATTAGATTTATGATACGATTTAACTTAACGATTTGAGAATCAAAATCAAAATCAAAATTTATTTACGGCTGGGAAAATATGAACTCCCAGCCGTAAAATGGTATATACGGTTGGGTTTGTAGATATCGACCCAGCCGTATAACAAATTAGCTGAGTAACCTGTGGTTGGGTTTGGTACTGAAGCCAGCCGTAGGTATTAGTTACGGTTGGGTTCTGTGGTATACCCATCCGTAAGTGACCTTGAATTTGTTTGATTTTTTCCAAAGGAGTTGAGATTGAACACTGATACTCATTCATTGACACTAAGAATGAAATTTTATAACATTTTTATTAAAAGGAAATGACATCACAATAAGGGGAAAGACATAAAGTAGAAACTAATGTTATATGAATAAGTTATAGAGAGAAATTCGAGTCCCTTTCCTGCAAAACATCAAAAAACTCTTGATCCTTGAATTTTCACCAAAAGTATCCTTATAACTGTCTTTCAAATTCTCATAGCATTTGAAATGAGCTCAGTGAAGTTGTATTTTCAGTGTAGATGGTAGGATAGATCCTCTTAGTTTCCACCATAATCGCTGTAAATTTTTCACCTTTACTATAGAGTAATTCAAATCTTTCCCTGGTTCTTTGGTATGATCTCCCATTTCGATTGCCGAATAACGTTGTAAAAATTATGAAGACAAGAACCAAAAATAATTGGAGGGTTTATCTAGGTTGATATTCATCTCTTGATCATGCTGTGTTTTCGTCGACCATGCGCGAGCTATGACAACATCTTCTATAACCATTGGTTTATCTTTGAACTTGTTTTTGAACAAATGAGAAGTATTTGTTGAGAATTGAAAAAAGAGAATAATTTGAGAGGAGAAAAGAGTGTGCTATAATATAGTTGAAAGACCCCAACGGTAGAAAATTTTGAAAAATCCGGTCATTGGGGTACGGACTGTACACATTTGCATTGTAAAATGCAGCTTTTTTAAAGAATTTTAAAGGTTTACGGCTAGGAATTGGGTACCACGACCTAGCCGTAAACAAGCTTCATACGCAATTACGGTTAGGTTTATTCACATACCTAGCCGTAGCATAAATTTCAGGGTCACTTACGGCTGGGTCGTTATATAAACCTAGCCATATGGAATCACCTACGGCTAGATAAGTATACAAACCTAGTCGTATAATAAATTCATTATAATTTACGGCCAGCATTGTAGATGAAGCTAGCCATAAAAATGAAAGATTTTAGAAAATCTTTAGAGATATATCCTACTATTCCATATGGTTGACTCACCCAGCGACTTTTTCTTTGAAAAAATAGCCGTTTGGTAGTTAAAACTATAAAAGAAAACCTTTCGCTTTCGCTTTCTCATTCTCCACTATCCCTTTCATTCTTGTTTTCATTCTCACTATCATTTTCACCCTTCCCTTTTCAACTCATTCTCACCCGTCCCTTTCAAGCACTAAATATGGTATACACTACCGATGAAGATGTTGCAATTGTTAGAGCGTGGGTTACGCTCACCAAGCACGTCTACGATAGAGCGTACATTACCCAAAGTAACAAAGTCGTTAATGAAGACATCCTGGATCAGACATCCGATTCCTGGTGGAAGCGTTTGTTTAAGATTTTTTTGGGATTATACGAAAATCGTAATCATAAGACGTTCAAAGGCATTAAGAAAAGGTTTGAGAAGCTGTTTGAACGATTGGAAGCTTTGAAACAGGAAATAAAAGCTCTAAAGGAAGCTCATCCCACCATATCCGGTAAATATGTCAATCAATAAGTCCTTCATCAAAAATAGTTTTCAAACATATAAACTTATAATTGATTTTTTTTCAGTGGATGATGGCTCTCGACGGATATGAAACTATCCATGGAAAAACGTTTACGTATGAGGATTACTATCGGATTTTGGAAGAATGTACCTATGATTTCAACCAATATGTTTAAGTGTTTAAGTGTAATCTAATTATCTATTCTATTTCATTTCCATTAGTTCTTCCTTTAATGTAACGATTTATTCTATTTCATCGATGTATTCCTTTAATATAATTAATGAAAAGATTTACTGAATTCCAAAACCAAACAAGCCTAATTGGGAATTAAGGTTAGGTTTATTCATAAACCTACCCGTAGTAAAAAAGTCAGGGTCACTTACAGCTAGGTAAGTCTTAACAGCTAGCTGTAGTAGAAAACTCAGGGATAAATATTGCTAGGTCAATGTAAAAAACTAGCCGTAGACTACACTTAAAGTTTTTATGCTTGGGTTTTGTAATATTCCCAACCGTAAAACTGACATGTGTTGGCGTAAACACAAATTTAACGGCTACCTTTGTTGGACGTAATGAACTCAGGGTCACTTACGTGCAACTTTGAATCTGAAGCTAGCCGTAAAACTACCATATTTTAGAAAAACTATACTTACGACTAGCTTTTCAATTACTCGACCTAGCCGTAAGTGACCCTGGATGTCTATTTTTTTTTCCAATTTATGTGATGTATTTCAATGTATTCTGAATGACACAATAAGAAAACCAATAATCATTCATTAAATCTAAATTTATATAAATAACAATAGAAATATATTCTTCAAATCCATTAACTCCATAAATTCAAACATACCTAAATATCCATAAAACCATAAACTAAACAAAGTACTAAATATCCATATCCCAAACAATGTAAGGAAAAATTCAACCTCGACCTTTTCCTTTTGGTTTACCACGACCTCCACCTCGACCTTGACCTCCACCTCCACCTCGACCTTTACCTTGAGGCTGATCTTGAACAAACTCTTCATGAACCATTCATTTGAACCTCCGCTAGTTGAAGAACCGCTGGGAGTACGAGTAGGTGTTTCACAGCTACCAGATTTAGATTCATACCTATCTCTCTTAGAACCCCTCGTCTCTTCGTCATCGTTGTACCGATAGAGATGTGCAGAGTTAGGGTCAGGTAGTTTTTCAATCTTACCTCACAATTGTCTTTGTCCGTCAACCATCAACACTTTACCACCACCAATGAAACGGCTATGTCCTTGACCAACCACTTGGCTCGCTCGACCTATTTTGGAATTAAAATTTTCCAAATTTTAAATATTGGTACAAAATTTGAAAAACTAATACAATAAGAAATAAAATAATATACGTACAACCATGAAAAATCTCTCCTTCCAATAACTTGCTACCTTCGAGGAACTTGGATGATCCACAATGCTTTCGAAAAACAGTCTCGCTTCCGCATCCATATTGAGCACATAAGAATGACCCCAGTTGTTAAACCAAGTCAAGTAGTTATCCTCGGCTAGTTTTTTGCCACGAAAGTGTTCATACCCACTAATATCAACTTGGTGGGGGACTCGAATGTGATCGTTCCAATCGTCTACATATGGAATAGTGTTGTAGAATGATCTAACATTGGTAACCAAGATCTTAGAGTTTAGTCTGTCCATTTTAAAGAGTTCCTCCTCATCGCGAAGAATTCTTTGGACAACTCCAATTTGACGGAGAGTTCTACGAGGGTTGTGAATGACGTACCCTGTTGGACGAAAAAGTGGTCCATTTTAGGTCACCATATCGTTAAATTCATGAGCATCATGACCATTTTCATCAATTTTTGGGTACGGGTCAAACTCCGCATCCTTAGTCATCAGAGCGTCCAATTGACGCCTCATTTGTACCATATTACCCTATTTGTCATTCTCCTGATTTCTTATGAATGGATATTTGTTTCTTATTGGAGTAGGGAAACGCCATTGTTTATCCTGCGATGGTCTCGTCAAAGTAGGAAAATGGTCGTAAACCCACGATTGCGCAAAAAGATAGCTATATTAAACACAAATCAATTTAAAAAAATAATTAACATTGGAAATAGTAAATCAAAAAATAGTTCGAGAAGGCCAACATTCCTCGCAACTTGTGTTTGGTTCCACCTTGAAGCTTTAACAAGGCTCTCAAGTAAGAAATAAAGGGTGGCAGTGCCCCACGAGTACTCTGCTACCTTGTTGAACTCCGGATCAAGACTTAGATATTGCAATATCTGTAGATAGCAAACTTTCACCTTGTTTCCGGTCATATCGGGGAAAATGATGGTGCCAAGTGCGTAAACAAGTACGTTGTAGTTGTATGTCTAACCATTGCAGCATCCATCTCCCTACCCTTGGAATTCTGGAATTTAGCCCTCAAACGACTCAAGTTTATCTTTCTTTCCGTACTTGGCGAAGCCATTGTACCATGCTTATCCATCTTCCTTCTGTTGAGGGATTGGTTGTCTCCCTTCAATATTTCTCCTCCTCCATACTCAAACTCTTCTTGGGCTTCATGCTTGTTCCATCCATGACATTTTTCAGCCAACTTAAAAAGATCTTCAAAAGAAAGAGAGTTGTCGAAACCCTCATACACGACTTTTCCATCCACGGACAAACCTGTAATTTAAAGAGCATCGTCCGGAGTGATAGTCATCTCGCCGACCGGAAGATGAAGAGTATTTGTCTCAGGAAAATAACTCTCCCTAAAGGAGCAAATAGTGACCACATCATACTGCTTCTGTGCAATGGCTATTCCAGGCCTTAAGCCCGAAGCTTGCACTAAGGTTACAACTGCGTCGCTCTCGTTATCCAATGGCCAAATAATCGCCCTCTGCTATTTGAGTTTCGGGACTTCTTTGGCATGATCCTACATAAATAAATGATAAAAACATTAATAATAATAGAGTAAATATTTAACATTATATTAATTTAGGTTAGATTAGATTAGATTAGATTAGATTATTACCAACGCTGAACAGACCCTTGCCTCCCATGAATATTGGTAACCAAATAACACGAAATATCTATCCCGTGATTCACCCCAAGGTCTTCGATTCTCCTTGCCATCTACAAGAACCATGTTGTTAATGACTTGAGAGACTGTAAGAGGAGATGGCTTGGACTCTTTCTCTTTTCCTTTCCCTTTGGAATTTTATTTGCCCCGATGTTCTTCCACAATATCATGTTCTGGTGTGGTTGAGAAAGCACAAGTTGACGTTCAATTACCTCTTTTCTTGGTTCACCAATAACCAGTGCACCTTCACCTTTCTTCCTTTTGTCCGCACCCAAATTTTTCTTGTGACGAAGGGCTAGAGACGTTTCAAATCTTGGTGTTATCTCTTGCGTTCTTCGCTTCTTGTTGTCTTTCTGTGTCCCAAAACAAATTAAGAAGGCATGTTCAATACAAATAACAACAAAACATAGCTAAAAAAATGAAAATACAAAAAAATTATGCTTCAAAATAGGAAAATCAGGGTCGATTAGGATGGGAAATGCCATATTACGGTTGGGTCAAAAATGTTTATGACTGGCTTATCCAAGCACTAACCTAGCCGTAAACTTAAAAAAAAAGTTCAACCTAAACTTAGGATCATTTAAGGCTAGGAAAGAACATTTACGGTTGGTCGAGTTTCCCTATGACTGGGTTTTCCAAGCTGACCTAGCCATAAGAAAAAAAAAAAGATAAACCCCAACTCAGGGTCACTTACGACTAGGAAATGCTTTTTACGTCTAGGAAATGTTACGCTACGGCTGGGTTTTCCATGCATCGACCTAGCCATAACAATATTACCTATGGTTAGGAATGTTTAATTTCCTAACCATATTAAAAACAATTACAAATTTTACGGATGGGAGTTCATAACTTCCCATCTGTAATCTGGAAAAATTAAATTTTACGGCTGGGAGTTCTACATTTCCTAGTCGTAGGCAGTTACAAAACTGAATTTTAAAACCTTAAATCTAACAAATGTACCCTAATTAACCAATAATATTGATAGAAAAAGAATGGGTTTTTCGATTCATACCTTAAACAAGCTATATCTGGTGGATTTGCAGGAGGTTCTTGTTCGCTGTTTGATTGATGTTGTGTCTCTCCGGGTGCAGAAAAACTTGAATCTTCTTCAATTGGTTGATTTCTTCTTCTTTGTAAAATGGATGCTTGATTTGCTAGCTTGGACCTCATGGTGTTTTATAAAAAAGATATTAATTGTCGATGGATAATTTTTAGAATCATCGATGAATCGTCGAGTGATGAACAAGAATGAAGAAGATGTAAAAGTTATGGCTGGAGAGGAGAGGAAAATACGAGGAGGAAAATGAAATGATAATTAGATTTAGGTTTTTTTTTTTTTGTATTACGTTTAGAGTAGTTATTGAGGGAGGGTAATTTGGACCTTTGAAATAGCTATTGAGTCACCCATATCATTATTTAGGACACATTAATCCACTGCATCCCCCATGAAAAAAGTATGCAGCCCCCATAATAGGGTTCTAAACAAAAGAAAAGAAAAAAATAGAGAATAAGATAAAGTCGTACTGATGATTGTGATATTTTTTATTGATGAAATAAAATAGTTAGAGATGTTTATCATGGTTAGTTAACAAAGAAAGAGTTACTCATAAGAAAATCATAGATGAATTCAGTGAGGATTTGAGAGGGTAAGACTTGACAAAGAAGAGAATCAAATATATAGAATGTATTTGATGGTATTACCATGGTTCTTGATGAAATAAGAAGATTGATGATGATGAATTATCATGAGTTGTTGATTAAAAGCTTGAAAACTAATCAAGGTAATCTTTATACTAGATTTTAGTATGTAAACAATGAATTGGGTATCGGCTAAATATAGAAATAGAGTAAAAATAATCAAATTCTTAATTTATGAAACCATGATTTTATGTGACTTTGAGTGTCTCTTCCCGAAAAGTATAGACTTGTTTAGGTACTTTAAAGTATGAATTAGTATATTTGGTTAAGACATGAAAGTTGTATATTGGTCTCTCATCTTTCTATAGAACATGAGTTTGCTCAATTTGGGTAACCCTAGAATTAGTTATGAATTTCCAAAGTTTACCCGCTGCGACTCAAATCTGGAAACAGCAGTGAGTAAGCGTATTAATGGACTTATAGAGGTATGTTATAGTCGGAAGTAGCTTCCCATAGGATTCTGAGATATCCTATTTATAATAACCGTAATCGCACGACGTCTAACTAGTAGACAACGGAAAATACGGGTCGAACCCACAAGAAGCGGGGACAATACTACTATCAATATCTCCAATCAACTAATCAAAACAATATTTTTGGATTTTTAGGATTATGAATGAAATAATAAATTAAACTAAACTAATAAAACAACTAAACAAAGAGAGTCGGTAACAAGGGTTTTTATTATCCACCACTATTTCTATTCAATTACTGAAGTGAAACATAACTCCTGAATATTTATCCATTGTTCGTTCTATCGACATCACCTATTATATGTATTATAGTCACAAATGTCACTAGGACGCCCTAAGCATGGTGCATCAAAACTCTAAGTCTCAGCATATACCATCAGATTACGTTAGCGAGAAAATTATAGGAAACTAATTATAGGTTCACAAATAATATCTGGCTATACTAAGCATACCCCATCAAAGGATTTAACCCAAGCATGAAATATCAAATAAGTAGACAAATATTTTTGTAACCCTATTAATTAGGCGCAAAGGTTATTGTATTGTACAAAACCGGTGAAGCAACAACTAATTTTATCATTAAATCAATCAATAAAATCAATTGTACAGAACCAGTTATTGTACAGAACCGGTTATTGTATGGAACTAATCTATTCAAATAATAATAGTCTTTTGTTATACAAATCAATTCAATTAACCTAAAACTCCATGTGGCTTCAACATAAAACCCTAGCTACAAAAATCAACAAGACATGGCTATGGATTTTTTAAAATACATTCAAAATAATTAACAAGAGTAGAGAGAAAAAATTAAACCCCTTTTTTTATCCTGTCTTGTTTTCTGTACACTACCATCCACCACTATCTACCAATAGAAACATCCGATGTCAGACCCACTGTCAGACCTTGTTTCCCTGTTTTTTTCCGTCTCTAATAACTTCCTGTAATATCTGTTCACCTCCACCTACTTCTTCCCTCTTTCCCAGAAACCAAAAGTAGCCGTCAGGCCTTGTCCCCCTCAACCATCCTCTCTTGTTTCTTCTTTTCTTTTCTGATTTATACTCCTCACAGAAACTGAAACCCACGTGTTTATTTTACAAAAACGAGCCCAATACCACTTCTTCTCAGCCACGTCCCCACTTCTTTTCTCTTCTTTATGCGTACAGACTTTGACAGCCTATGTTTCTAGCTTTGTTTACCGCATCCCATTGTTGGTTAGACCCACGTATTGTCTTCTTCTTTCTCACTTTGTTTTCTATTTCCGTGACTAGAAAACAAACATAAGACCAC
>JAJJMC010002143.1:379963-405002 GCA_023531435.1 Papaver californicum | reverse complement strand
CCAATTTTTTCCCTAGTTCACTTTTATCTGTTTAGCCGTATTTTTTTCGTAATTTCGGGTTTTACATATAACAATCTATAAAAGAAAAAAATAATAGTATTAGTTCAAAAATAAGTATTAACAAATATAAATTAGGCGGTAAAAATATATAAATTAAGAGCCTATCAGCTTCCAATCATAACTATCATAAAATAAATAATCATAACTACAAAAATATAGAAAAGACTGTCATCTTTCTAAAGAGCCATCAAGTGTCTATTTTGGATTAAAAATGAATGATTTTAGAGAAACCCAAAGTTGAACCCTTGTGTTGTTTTTTAATGGGGAAGGTATCTAAAACATTTTCTAAGTATAAAAGAGGAAGATGACCGAGTCAGACAATTCGAGTCGTAAACCGGGGTTAACGAGTCTGGTCATGAGTCTACCCAAATGGGTCAGCCTGTGGTTTAACAGGCCGGTCTGTCGGGCCAAACCAGATTAGGCCCGCGGGTCAATGGGCTTGGGTTTATGGCCATTTTACTTAATTTAAATTTTTGGACCACTTAGGCTCCGAATTAGCTTTCGGTTCCTTTTGCAAAGTATTGGGTTTTTGAAAGCTTTCCAATGAAACCACATTCATCTGATTTGGATTTGTAGATATTTATTTATGATAAAATTTCTTTTTACCAGGTTATTGAACCATTAGTAGAATTAGAACCATTAGTAATTTCACGCTATTAATTGTACACTTATATGATATAATGTTATGCTTATTGTGTGAGACTATTGACTATATTCTGAGAATGCTTGTGTGATTAACAGTTAGTCTATATTAACAATGATCGATATTTAAAGGATGAATCTGTGGATCACGGATCTCGAGTAGGCGTGGCTTGTCATCAAATAAGGTGGGAGTTGATAACGAACTCTCTTGTATTCATTGTTGTTTTAAAAAGATATTTATTGTGAAATTCATGCATATCTTTGCTACTATATGATATGTGTAAGCATGCTATATATGTATGTAATACAAATTATCTTCTTTTATATTTTGGGATGTAATTGGATCTTCAAAAACAACTAATATCTTTATTTTGGGAATATCTACTTATTTTTAAATGTACGTCTTTTCATTGACTGGAAAGTGGTCACAACTTTATTTATTGCTTGAATGGAAGTTGATTTATGTAATTATAGGGACGGAAGTTGCAACCAGTGTTATATATGGGAACATGGAATTGCGTCGCCAATATTATTATTATTATTTCTGTCAGGGTAGCTTATGTCTCATACATGGATGTTTATTGTTCTTTAAAATTACTTTGAGAAAGCTATTTATTATATTTTGGTGTTTAAAGAGGATGATGATGAAAATCTTATATATGACTGATGGATTACGCATGGTTTGTATGGCCACCCCGTGATGGATTCTTATGTCGGATATAATGTTAGCATTATTCGTTTCTTTGAGTGCTTGCTATGTAGAGTGCGTGTATGAATGAGGTACAAGTAAGGATACAAGTCTAAATTTGACTAATTGAAGGGCACTTCAATGACCATTCAAGAATTCGCAAGAGTCAACCTTATTACTCCGAAGGATTATATCACTTAACTATATTATTGTTTTGATTGTGTGTCGAATGATTGGTTAGTAAAACATTACATTCTCATACAATTATTATCTGATATGATTTATCTTTCTCTCTGTGATTTATCGGTTTTTCTATGAAACCCTGCATTGTTTTCAAACCATGCTAGTGACTACTTGAAAGTTAATTATTATTTGTACTGGGAACCTTTTGAGGATGATGTTCTCACTAAATTTCCACTTTCAGTTTCATAGACAGATCAAGTAGTGCACGTGACAGTGACCATTCAAGATTGGAAAGCTTCGAGGAGTTGAATCTGTTCGTCAGTTATCTTCTGATATGTTTATTATGTGTATATATTTGATTTTCAAATTAACTCATTATTGTATATGTATCATCTGAGAGGTGTTCTTATATATATTCTCATAGAGGGTTTAGATTAGGGTTAATATTTATTTAGAACTTATAATTTAATGATTAAATAGATGTTTTATATCCTTAAGACCTCATAATGTAGTATGGTATCTTAGATTTCTAAGTAGGTGGATTTTGGGGCGCTACAAGATTGTTGTGGAATCATGTACACTAAATCAGGAAGACTGTATGACCACTACTACCTCATCCTCCCAACTTTTCTAACTTTCCCACTAATTATTACCTTCTCATAGTGGATGTGCTACCATATCGCACGTTGTTGTAAACTGGCAGACCAATACCCCAGTGAAAATCCCCCCATTTGTGACATATTTGATGTCTCGTAAAAAGATAGTAAATTCATGATTTACTACTATTTAATTAATTTAAGACAATAACCTGTTAAATAAGTGAGGCAATTCGCTCAGTTCACTAAGTGTTTTAAGTAGAACGATTAGTGTCAAGTCTAGTGAAAATAGTAAGTTTAGTAGTTGTGCGCAAGCAGAACTTGTGAATAGCATGAATTTGGAAGTGTTTGAAACCAAAAATAAGTAAAATTTATCGAGAAACGAACAAGAGATGGATATCGTGTCCGCTTGAGCTAGGGAAAAGCATGTTCAAGCACTAGCGCTGGCCTTATTCCAGCGCCGTAGAAAGTGTGGTGCTAGAATTAAGAAAGCGCCAAGAGAGTATTGTCTTATGATAGTGCTACAATCTTAGTGACGCTCCCCCTTGGTCCAGTCTTCCAGCAGCTACGTAATCCCAGGGATGGTTTCTCGGGAAAGAACGCTCTCCTAAGGCCTGGTCCTCTAGTCGTGACGCTGCATCAAAGAAACGTCCTCATGGATTGGATCTCAAGGCCTAACGCTCCCATAAGGCTTATTCTTCCATCGATGATGCTTCCTCAAGGATCAGCCATGGGGTTGAGACGTTTTCTTGAGGGTCAGTGCTAAGTTAGAGACACGTCCAAGAGAGACGGTGATATGCCTATACCTGGGAGATGACCATCGTATATACAGTAGTATATTGATGTTGTTCAAATAATAATTTGATTATCGATATGCATATAGAACAAGTTCAAGGAATTCAGTCGTGAAAGTTAGGCACAAATATATATGCCTATACCTTGAGACTAGTTCATCATGGCATAAATATTTATATGTGTGTGTGTGTGTGTGTGTGTCTGTGTGTGTATATGTATATGTATATATCTAAAGAGGTTAGGGGATCAGTATAGACCACTTCTACCTATTTATAGAGACTGATTCTTGATTCTCTTCCGGAATATATGTAGAAGTACAAAATTCATTTTTGATACAAAGTCAGAAACATATGCAAAACTTTTTATGTTTATGCTGCTGGGTAGAGGGAAATTTTACGATTCTAACCTTGTCAAAAATCCACCATCTACAACTGGGTTTTTCCAATTATGCATGGAATATTAAAACTATCTGGATCTTCAATTAGGTAGGAGTTTTTTTTTTGAAGAAATGCCGAAACATTCTCCCACACAGTCATCACTTAATAATCGGTTAACTTGTGTGTTAGTGCACAACTCCTTTAAAAACTTTGCATATCGAGGAACTTGCTTGATTTTTTCAATGAGTGAGATGTTTACTTGGATCATCTTAAAAACATCCAAAATGTCCTTATCCTGTTCCACATTCTTATTAGCTTTGGAAAACCTTATAGGAAAATGTAGAGGAGGAATATAAGTAGAAACAAGAGGTTGAGATTTTATGTTACGTACTAGGTCAATTTGAGGAGAATCAACATTCTTATCTTCCAAAACTGGCCCATTTTGGGTATCTGTATTGCCTATATCAGTAACTTCTGGTTGCACAAGTTACGTATCGCTTCTCAATGTAATAATATTAACATCCTCTCTTGGGTTAACAAGAGCTCGATAAGGGAGTTTCTCACTATTTTATGCCTTCAATTGACTAATCTTACTTGCCATAGTGCCCATTTGTGTGTGTAACTCTTTAATTGTATTATCAGTTTTCTGCTTGTTCAAGCCTTCTTGTAGTTGATTTTGTTGTACCACTGAAATTGCATCTTTATCAAATTATATATCTCCAATAAGTACGAGTTTTGAGCTTGTTGTGTTTGTTGCACTTGTCGTTGGACCTCACTAGGACCGTTGTAAACAAGACTTTTAGCTGCAGTTTACTCGTTACCATAGCTAAAGTTGGGCCTTGATCATAGGTGTTGGAGTAAGTATCATACCGCTGATTTGAGAAGATATCATTGGATTGCTCTACTTTCTTATAAACTTGGTGTGATGGTTTATAACCATAGTTGCAATTTGTTGCACTATTGCCGTCAGGTTGCCTATTTGTTGACAAAGATTAGTAATTTTTCCTACTTCATGAACTCCCTTAACTTGTTGTTCTGATCCATGTATTAAGAATTATTGATAATTTTCTTCCATGTTCTTAATCAACTCCGTAGCTGATGGAAATGACTTTTTTATTAATACGCCACCACTTGCAGCGTCAATGAGATTCATGTCACTCATATTCAAACCCTCATAGAAATACTGGATTATCAATAAGTCACCATTATGGTTCGGACAGATGGACACCAAAATCTTGCAACGTCCCTAACACTAATATAATGTTTCTCTTGCCATTTGTTTAATCCCACTAATTTTTTTCCTTATCTGTGTGGATTTGGATGCTGGAAAACACTTATCAAGAAATATTTTTTGCATTATCTTCCATGTAGTAATACTATCGGAAGGCATATAGTATAACCATTCTTTAGTTGTGTCCATTTAAGAGAAAAGGCCTTAACATGGCTTCGTCTACATTAGTATCCTTAGGGAAACTGCAGTGGGCGAGGGGACCAAAGAGTAAAGATTAAATTTACTCTTCCCTCGCCCAATTTCAACCGCAACGGGCGACCGTATTTGGTTTTGAGGCGACTATATGTACAGTACCAGAGGAGTTTTTCTCTCAAAATCATTATAGTCGCACGTTCTCCTAAAATGACGTTAACCCAAAACGCTTCGTTAAGAAAGCGTTTCGAAACACGGACGTTTGGTTAGAGTAGCGTTTGTTGAGACGCTTGGGCAGAGAAGCGCATGAAGTAACGCTTGTACAGGAGAATGCTGGTCTGCCAAACGCAAGCTAGAGGAGCGTCTCAACCAGACGTCCACTTAGGAAAACGTTGTAAACCCAACGTCCATTTAGGAAAACGCCTAGACCCGGCGCTCACGCAAGACGACGCAACGCTGTTCCAGATTGACGCCCAGTTTACAAACGCTGCTCCAGATGGACGTCCCAATTGCACGCTCCTCCAGCTAGGCGTTGCAACAAAACGTCCCCCTACACGAGCGTTTTGTTACCGTTGTATTGTATAACGTTGTAAAATGTAACCGTTGAACGGCTATTAAATACTTAATGTATATAAACGAGTTGCCTTAGTATGTTTCATCTCCAGAACAATATTTCATAATTCATTTACAGCAAATAAAGAAATTTCTAAGGTTTTCAAATTTTTTTCCATTCCAATTTGTTTGTAATCACTTTCATTAATGGATCCAAAACCAAGAGGTCCAAATTTTACTGTTAATGAAGATATAACCATGTGTAGGATTCATTTATCAATATCGCAAGATTATAGTGTTGGTACCGATCAATCAGAAGACAAATTATGGTCTCGCATCAAAGCTGGAATGAAAGAAGTTATACCTTCAATGGCTGATCGGAGTTGGACCTCTATTCAGAAACTCTTTCAGGGAATAAGTAAAGAGGTGGCTCTTTACTCTGCAAAGGAGGCAGAAGTGGAACGTGAACACCATACTGGATGGGGCCCAGAAACAAAGGTATGTGAAGACTTAAATTTTATGCACTGCCTTTTTAAAGTTTTGAATTGTATATGATGTACTAACTATTTTTCTGAACAACAATAAACAGAGTATAGAAGTAAGGAGGCTATTCAAGGAAGCTAATGGTGGGAAACCATTTAAGCATGAAGAGTGCTACGCAATTATGTTAGAAAACATCAAATATTCAAGACGATCAACACAAGTTTTCGATTCATCACAAGCCGAAGAAGATTCGGATACCGATGACGATACTCGAAATAGACCTTCGCCAAGCCAAGGCCAATGTAGTGGATACGAAGAAATAGGAGATATACCTAACATATATCCCCGTCCAATGGGGAAAAAAGAGGCTAAACGTTTGAAACTAACAGGGAAAGAAAAATCCAGTGCCCAAGCCGAGAATCTCGTCTTGGTTACAGAAAAGAAGAGAATATCGTCTTGGTTACACCGTATAAAACTTTGAGTGTAATTTTTCCGACTATTAATGAAAATTCTAACTTTTAAGTCATGAAATTGATTGTCACTTAGAGCAACTAGAACAGAACACAACTTTACATTAAGATATCTTATTTTCACATGAGTAGCGGTTGCACTTAGCACGTGCAAGATGCTTGTTGTAAGTTGACAAGTCAATGCAAGGAATTGACAATACCCAGACCATATTTCAATGTAAAAATCAGTTTTCAACATTGTCAGAGATATTATAAAAAGTAAGTTGACAAGGCAATGACAGGAATTAAACTAAACATTCATATTAAGATTAAAAGTAATACAAAGGTTCAACACTTAGCACGTGAAACATGCCTTCAAACCATTAAGTGCCCCTAGTGGCCGAATGGTGTCTCGGGAGGGTTTACAAGAGATATACCCACAAAACCTAGCCGCATGGTTTACTAATTTTTCATACTTCACCGAAATCCGACCATAAATGTTCGATCAAGTCATTTCGTAATCGAATATGCGTTTCTTTGCTATATACTGCAACTCGGCGTTGGTGAGTTGACATCTTCGACAGTTATGCAGTTTGTTGACGGGATATATTAACCGGTGCGTGGTAGCGCCCTTGATCATATTCATGTGGCCAATCACCGGGTTGACGTTTATCCTCCACATTATATTATGGAGAATAATAACCGTTTTCATTATATATGCTAGTGCGTCCATATTCCACATTCTAGCTGGTTGTTTAACGATTGCAAATTGGTTTTGCAGTACCCCAAATCCTCGCTCCACATCTTTTCGGCAACCCTCTTGCATAGTTGAGAATTTGCGTTTCTTTGCCGAATCTGGATGCTTGATCGACATAATAATGGTTGCTATCTCTGGGTATATCCCATCACCGAGATAGTACCCCATATCATATTGTTTCCCATTAACCTCGAAGTTCACAGGTGGTGTTTTCCCTCTGATTAGGTTCTTAAAAATATAAGAACGGTTCATTACATTTATATCGTTGTTGGAACCAGGCATACCAAAAAAAGCATGCCAAAACCAAAGATCTTGTGAAACCACTGCCTCCAATACAATACTTTCATCGCCTTTGTAGGAAGTATAGGCACCAGATTCGGATGATGGACATCTATCCCATTTCCAATGCATACAATCCACACTGCCTAGCATCCCAGGAAATCCCCTAGCTTTGTTCTGGTTAAGCAACAGTTCTACATCCGCAGGAGTTGGGTTGTGCAAATACCGTTCCTCATATAAATGCAGTATCGTCAAACAAAACCGTCGTGTTGCCTCAAGAACCGTGGTTTCTCCGATGCGTAAGAACTCATCTATTGCATTCGCCGCAGATCCATATGCCAGCATACGAATTGTAGCCGTAATTTTTACGTGTGGGGTTAATCCTAGGCGCCCGGACGCATCCCGTTTTTGAACGAAATAAGGATTAACTGCTACTATATCCCGCAAGATACGGTTGAACAATTGTCTTCTCATTCGAAATCTTCTACGAAAAACATTGGGAGGAAAAGTCGGGTTTCTTGAAAAGTAATCTGTCCATAGTTGTCTAGCTCCATCCTCACGCTTTCTTTGTATTTCGATCCGAGTACGTGGCCAGTCAATGTACGAAGCGACCAATCCTAAATTTAGTGCTTGGTCATTTTGGTTAATCGGAAATGCTTCTTCGTCTGATGAGGAAGTGGTGTTATTACTATCATCATTAGATGTCGAAGATAGGGTTAACTGATTAGGAGGAATATAAGAAGAGGAATTAGAAGTAGCATAAAACATGTTGCAGTTTTGATAACCTTCCATTGAAAGGGGAAGGAAGTATGTTTTTGGGAGGTTGCTAGTTTTGTGGTGTTTAGATGTTCTGGGTTGGTTTGTAGTTGTTGATGTGGTTTCAATAGAGAATGTTGTGTTCTTTTTATAGTTATGTTTAAGATAACAACGAAAAAATAAAGCAAATGCAAGCCCAACAAACTTAGACAAGAGCTATAAAGAAGAAACAAACAAATAATTTCGAATGAGAAAATCAAGAGATAAGAAGTTTCAGCTAATTAGAGAATACAACGCAGAGCTAAGGGTCAAATTAAAGCAAACATAAACAAGAGCTATAAAGAAGAAACAGATAAATAATTTCGAATGAGAAAATCAAGAGATAAGAAGTTTCAGTTGATTAGTAAATGCAACACAGAGATAAGGGTCAAATTAAAGCAATTTGACAAGTGTATGGAAAAAACAGAAAAATAATTTTGATTGAGAAAATCAAGAGATAAGAAGTTTCAGTTGCTTTCTCCGATACAACTCATACACAAGGGCTAAAAACAAGAAACTGAAAATTACCTATTAAGCAAAAAATACAGAGCTAAGAAGTGTCGGTGGAGGAGAAAATACATGCAGTAAAATTCAAATTAAAACAAAGCCAAAAATACTAAAGATAAGAAAACGAAAAATTTAGTAAAAACAAAACGGTGACATATGCATGACATAGCTAAACCCTAATTATTTTTTTCTCTATTTATTCTTCTTTTGTTTTTGTTCTTCACTTCATCAATTTAACTCCAACCATGTCAACATTTCATTCATCTGAAGGCTTGGCTTGTCGGACAACGTGCACGGCGTTCTTCATTACTGGGTAGAAAAATCAACACAAAAGGATTGAATTTTTCCATTACCCTGAAGATCTCGAAATGAGGTTTGTACCGGAAATCATGTCGTTTCCATCTAGTCCATTCCTCCAGTGATCTGTCAACAACTTCATCATTTGTTTCATTCCTAAGACGAAATTCATTGACCTTAGCAGTTAAAGAAGAAAATTCTAGGACTTCCTTTGTTATTTCCACATATCGACAAAAAAGGCCTGCTCTGTTCCTGTTGTTGGGATTACCGGTTTCATTACAAAAGTTTGCATGTGTATGTTCCAACCATTGCATGCTCATACAACCATTCATCCGACGTTCATGCCCTCTTGATGGATAATGCAATACTATGTTTCGACATATGGATAAATCTTCCTCTAGTGTAAAATTATCTGCATTTAACCGAAAATTTTCGTAACCCACCATTAAATGAAAACCCAGAATTACAAATTTGATCTTAAATGTTACAGAGATGGATTTGGAATGAGAATGATATATATAAGCTAATGTATTTATAGGACTCCATGTAAGGGTATTTGGCCATTGTTCAACGGTAACATTTCATAACGGTAACAAAACGGTAACATATAGGTTGGATCTTTTTTTTAAAACCAAATCAATGAGTCTAGTATTTGTATAAGTTTTGCTGGCATAAATTGCCATTTTTTATGTATAAAGTTGATTATGCAATTGAATCTGACTTGTAGAAAATTCATAGGATTTTGCTGGCAATGTCTATAAACTTCAAGTACTGAAGATTTATGATACTATGAGCACAACACTAGATTAGTATTTCTTATGAAAAACTCTAAGCATCGGTGTACATACCGAACAAGTTCAAGGAATTCAGTAGTGGAAGTTCTGCAACTTGAGACATGTCCAGTATTGGTTTATGTCTGAGAATATTTGGAGATGAGTTGCAACCAGCACCAGTGGCTAAATAGATTATATACATAAAATACTTAGAGTTCATCTGGGTGAATCCCTGCACATATATATTATTATACAAGTACAAAACACCCATGGCCATTGATAGAGCCTAAGTATAAACTATGTATTTATGATGAGGGTTTAGATGCAAATTTACAAGTTTTTCCCTTGTCAAAAAACCATCATTAACATGAGTGAAAATCCAGAAGCACCTATGGCCAGGAAAGTCTCAAGAACTAGTCGTTGAACAAGTCAAAGAAAAGGACAAAGTCTTAGATCTACCTATAACTAGGACTTTATAGAAAGCAAGCCGTAGAATTTGGAAGCTAACGATAACTATGTCAGATTTACGACTGGGAAATTATCTCGACCTAGACGTAAACAAATCCAAGTTTGTAAAAGAAGTGTCAGAGCCAGATTTACGATTATGAATTACCTTTCAACCCACTCCTAGATAAGATGAAGCATTGAAACAAGAATTCCATACTCACATACAGTAAGTAAATCATTCCTAAGCTAGTCATAAATTGTGATGAAAATATATGAACATTTGGAAGAGACCATTTTGTAAAGGACGACGATACGAAGCCAATCAAAAAGAATAAACAAATCAGACATCATATGACTAAGTTATGGCCGAAAAAGTGGATGAAAAAAAGAGTGAAATTCAGGTTCACTTACGCCCAGGACACCCGAAAACCTAGCCGTAAGGAACCTTGAAATCACCCAAAAACTTTTTTTTACCTACGGTTAGGTTGTGGAGACTTCCAATCCGTATGTAAAGTGTTTGGTAAAAATTTGGACTTCTAAATACGAAAAAAACGGCCGCAGAAGGATTTTATCCCTAGATATCATGAGTACTATATAAGGAGACTCCCAAGACATTAAGAAGACATCTTGAAGATTATTTTGAAGGTTTTTTGGGTACATATTCTCTAGAACAAGAAGGAGACAAGGAGTTAGAACTTGCAACCATGAAGAAGACCTCAACTATTCTAGGGTTTGCCTTATGTCTTCTTCTTTATATTTTTCATGGTTTTTTTGGTAAAACCATGAGGTAACTAAACCTTTTTTATTGGTTACATAGTCCTAAGTTGGAAAACATGTTGATTATTTGAAGTATTATTGCTCATAAGCTCATAATCTCTTTAATATTGTTTATGTTCTACCGGTTATAATTGATCGTTTAAGTCGTGACTTAAATGAGCATGTATTCATATCCGTAGATAAACTAGGGTTTGAGATCTGGAATTGTCGAAAGATTGTTATTACAAGTAGCAAAACATAGTTGTTAAAGACGGGATGTTACCATGCAACTATTTGTAGAACCGTAACATAGCTTAAATCCGTGTGGCTCTTGTGCTGGAATATTTATAATAACCTCAACTCACACATATATTTTCATTAGGTTAAACTTTAGTGGCTCTTGTGCCAAGTTATTTAGTGAAATGGATTCAAAGAGTGGCTCTTACGCGATATTGTGAATTTATGATGCTTTAGGTTTATTGATGTTGAGAAAGAACGAATGTTGAGTATGATTCGATTGATAACATGTTGGAAGATGGAAAATAAAGATTCTAAACAGTATTATTTATCTTTAATATTCTTATTAATTTACTTGCTTTAATATAAATTAGTAATAATCATAACTGAAATCCCCCTTGTTTACATAAGTAATCAAAAGTAATTGACAATCACCTGCCTTTTTGTGGGAACGATCTTGTTATCGCTACTTTACTCTAATTTATATTTGTGAAGTAAGAATTTGAGCTAGTTTTGCTTGTGACAATCGACCAAATTTTGGCATCGTTGCCTGGGAGGCATACCAGATTGTTACTTTGTTTTTAATTTATTAGTTTTTTTTTGTTTTTAACTTAGTTTTTAAAACCTTTTTTCAGGTAGTTGATCTCTGGAACCCAAACATTGGGATTATCATGGTATGGAATTACAATTTACAAGGGAACAATACTTAGAGAACCTCAAAAACCGCAACAAGAAAAGGTGGTTGACGAAATTAGGGACCAGGACTGTGGTAACAAGGGAAATGGCGTTCCTCACCACCTCCACCTCCTGGGAAGACGCTCAAAGATATGACATCTCCTTCATTTGATCATCAAAAGCTTTGTGTTAACTTAAAAGATTCATTTGATCACAAAGTTCATTTCATTCATTGGTTACCGAAGTTTAAAGGGCTTCCAGGCGATGATACGAATCGTTATTTGTAATTGTTTCAACATAGGTTGAAAAGTTCGAGGACAACTAGGACTAATCAAGAAAAAGATTTACTGACAGCTTCTCCATTCTTTTTGACTGATTCTGAAGAAAAATGGTTTTATTATCTTCCACCGGGAAGTATTACTACATGGAAAGATATGCATAAATTTTTTATAGAAAAGTACTTTCCTCCCTTTAAAGCAACAACTATCTGTAAGGATATTAGTGGGATTGAACAAATTACTGGTGAAACTCTTTACAGTTACTAGGAACGATACAAGAAGTTGTTAGCAAGCTTCCCACATCATCAGATCTCTGAGAAACTTATAGTACATTATTTTTATAATGGTTTTCTTCAATCCGAGAGAAGAAATATTTATGCATCTAGTGGTGGTGCATTTACAGATAAAACCTTTGACGAAGTTACCAAATTGATTGAGAATATGGCTGCAAATACCGAATAGTTTAACACAAGAGGTGTTTCGATGAGTATAAGGGTTCATGAGGTTACTTCTTCACCACACTTAGAGAATAGAATTGGAAATATTGAGAAGATGATGCAACAAATAGCTGCAGTGATCATTCCTTCTTATGAATAAGAGGAAAAACAAGTGAATGCAATATTCCAAAATTAGCAGAGACAACGGTATGATCCTTATTCAAAGTCTTACAGTATAAGGTGGAGAGATCATCCCAATTTAAGTTATGAAAACAAGCAAGATGCAGCTCCAGGGCCGGTTTTAAATCACATAAATGGGTTCTAACAACAAGTTCAACCTCCACAACAAGATCAAAACTCAGAATTGGCGGAGATGATATCTAGGATAAAGAATATGACGTCATTGATGTAGAAAAATAAGCAAACAACTTACAGTGCGATCAAAGAATTACAGACTCAGATGAGCACGATGGTCGGTAGACTGAATCATCTGGAAACACAGAATAGTGGTAAAATCCCTTATCAACCTATTAATCTAAGAGAGAATATCAATGCTGTGATATTGAGAAGTGGTACACGAACAATGCAACCAGAAGATCTTAAGAAAAACAAAGACCCTAAGGGGACGGTTTTGGAGAAAGAGATTACTGACTCTTCTTAAACTGATTACGTACCTAAAAAAACTCTAAACCTCTTGTTTTTATTCATTCACCTTTTTACCCTTTTCCTCGCAGGTTTGCTAACCCTAAAAGGGTGGAACAAGATAAGGGAAAAAACAAACGCACAATAGAGCTCTTTTCGGCTTACCGGGACAGACATGCATGGGAAAGGCTCTAAGCTAAGCTTCCTGAGAATGGCTATCATCAATAGCTTGCCCCTTCTTCACTGGTCAGTAGATGCTTCTTTGGCTTTGCTTCCCGGGCTTCATTAGCTTATGTGACTATCCTGTACATACAATAAGGAAGAGATGTCGGGGGAATGAATAGGTGAACCCCTCCAGAAGGTGCCTTAATCACCCCGGTCAGTTAATCGGCCTTTCTGTCCTAACCAGGGAATGAGCTTGGTGCTGCTTCGACTAGATCTTAGACATTTTTAGAAAGATTCATATAAACAACCCACTTATAGATGCAATAAAAAAAGCCCCCAAGTATGCGACATTTCTGAAGGACTTGAGTAAAAATAAACAAAAACCTCACTGATAACGAGGTAATGAGTGTGGGGGAGAATGATTTTGCTATCTTGCAAAAGAAACTCCCCACTTAAATGTAGAAACCCCAATAATTTTCATATTCCTATTGTTAATGGTAATACTAAGTTTGATAAAGCAATGCTTGGTTTAGGAGCATCAGTAAATGTTATGCCTGCATCAATATACGAATTTCTTAAATTAGGTCCTCAAAAAGAAAATGGAATTGTTTTATAATTAGTTAACCATTAAAGTATACCCTAGAGGTATTATTGAAGATGTGCTTGTGCAAGTCAATAAACTAATTTTTCCAGCATATTTATGTATACTAGAGTGACGGATGGATCAGCTGATTGGTCTTTACCTTTACCACTTTGATGTCCATTAATGAGAAATAAATGATTCAACATTTATGAGGCGGTGCGATATTATAATGATGTCCATTCTTGTTTATACATTGATGTTATTGACTATGTATCTCAACAAATATTTGATTTTAAGGAGTGATAATCCATTGGAGACTTATCACAAGGAGTATGGAATATAAGAATCTTAAGGATCCAATAGCAGAGCTTAAATTAAGGGTTGAATTTGAGGAAGCTATTGGTGGACTCAATTCGTTATAACAGTGCCCACCAACTCATGATATTTCGTTTATCTCTTTACCATGCATTAATGAAAAACTTTTGTCATCTATAATTCAGGCTCCTAAACTAGAACTAAATCCTCTTTCTGATCACCTAAAATACACATATTTTGGAGATAAAGATGATTTATCGGTAATAATCTTGAAGGAACTAACTAAATTGCAGCAATAAAGACTTTTCGGGCATTTAAGAAGTATAAAAGGATTATAGGATGGACAATTGATGATATCAAGAGAATAATCCCATCTACGTGCATGCATAAAATACTAGTTGAGGAGGGAACAAATCCTACAATGGAAGCTCAATGTCTTTTGAATCCTCTAATGATGGAAGTAGTAAAGAAAAAGATACTTAAGTTATTGGACGTGAGAGTTATCTATCCCATCTCTGATACCAAGTGGGTGAGCCTGGTACAAGTTGTACTAAAGAAGTCGGGCATCGATCACGGTAATGCAAAATAAAGACAAAGAACTTGTTCCAACTCGTGTGCAAACCCGTTGGAGGGTTTGTATATATTATTGAGATCACAATGCAACCACTAAAAAATATCACTTTATTTTACCCTTTATTGATCAAATGTTTGAAAGATTTTCTAGACACTCTCATTACTCCTTTCTTGATGGTTATTCAGGTTACAATCAGATTGCTATAACACCTGAAGATCAAGAGAAAACAACTTTTACTTGCCCTTTCGAAACATTTGCATATAGAAGGATTCCTTTTGGTTTGTGTGACATACCCGCTACCTTGTAAAGGTGTATGGTAAGTATCTTTTCAGATTATGTTGAAAACAATATCGAAGTTTTTATGGATGATTTTGGTGTGTACGATGGTTCTTTTGAATTGTGCTTGGATAACCTTACACTAATTCTTAAACGATGTATTGAAACTAATCTTGTGCTAAAGTGGGAGAAGTTCCATTTCATGGTAACTCATGGCATTGTTTCAGGCCATATTATATCTTCTAAATGCTTGGAAGTTGATAAAGCTAAGATAAATCTTATTCATGCTCTTACCCCTCCCACTATGGTGAGTGAGATTTGTGTTTTTATTGGTCATTCAAGATTTTATCATAGGTTTAACAAGGATTATTCCAAGATTGCATCATCATTAGGCCATTTATTGCAAAAAGACATGGTTTTTAACTTTGATGAGCAGTGTTTGGCGGTATTAAATCGTTTGAAAGAAACTTGGCATAAGTCTGGAAGACGTTTGAGGCCAAGATTGTAAATAGCTTGTTAAGCAAGAATGCTTATTAGATAACCATATAAGATTAGTGTTAGCATTAGGCCAATATTGAAAAGAATGGCGTATTTCTGAGGGAATCAACTAGTAAGGCTAGCATTATCTTCTTAGCACAAATGGTGATGTGCTAGCTCATTAGGCATAAAAGTTAATGTGCTAGTTTTTTGAAAGCAAGGCTAATGTGCCATCTTCTAGCAAAGAAGCTATCTTTTTAGCCGCAACGACTAAAATACTACTAAAGAGGCTAGCGCTTTTAGTGTAAAAGCTAGGATATTGCTAAGCGAAACTAGAAGTCTATAAAAGGATGGGCTTGACTAGATCACTATCTGAACTTAAACCTAAATATTATGCTTGAATTTTTATAAAATATAAAATAGGCTTTCAAAAAATAGTTTTATGGTCTTTTAAGGGTGGCTTGAATACAAAAGTGGAAAGGATACATTCTGTTTTTATTTATCAACGCTCTTCTCTTCCTTTTACTCTTCATCTTCACTTTTTTCCCATGCTTGGTCTCTGAAAAAAAAAAGTCCATTTCCGAATCTCTTCCAACTCATTGAGCTGGAGCTTCCTGTGAGTTTATGCCTTGTCAAGTGAAATATTAAACTGCTTTACAGCCCAATGTTCTTTGTGTTTTAACCGCTTAAGCCGTTCCCACCCCGCAGTCATAATTATCTGGACTGGGATGGAGAATGCTTAAGTCGTTTCCACCGCCACAGTCATAATTATCTGGACTGGGATGGAGGCCGCTTAAGCCGTTCCCACCGCCGCAGTCATTGGTGTTGGGTGTTAGTTTAGTTGAATAGGGGTGCTTTGCCCTCTGCCGCTCTTTTTGACCATTGGTGTTGGGTATTGGCTTGGTCGAACATGAGGGCTTTGCTCTCTGCCCCTCTTGTGACCATTAATGTTTTATGTTGGCTTGGTTGAACAAGGGTGTTTTTTCCTATGCCGCTCTTATGGCCATTTGTGTTGAGTATTTAGCTTGGTCGAACATGGGTGTTTTTTCCTATGCTGCTTTTGTAAACATTTGTTTGCGTGTCTTGGACTGTATTGAGGCAGCTTAAACCATTCCCGTCGTCTCAGTCATGATTTGTTGGAATGCATAGCCGGTTATAAATAATTCAAGATAACTTAATATTGATGCATATGGGATTTTTAACGCTTTATGCATACTTCGCTAAATAGATAGTAGCTTATACATGTGCCTGATAAAGGGATTTATTTTATCTTGTATGCTAGTGGGAAGCGCAGATATAAGGTGAAAAAATGTCAAAAGTAGCATGCAATCCTATGTGGATATAAAAGTTATGAAGATAGTATAAAGCAACATGCGAAGTCCATGGGTGTAAAAGATATTTACTATTTATATTATTAGCATAATCGAACGGGCGTATTCATCATGCTCTACTAACTTGTGTCATTTTTCCCCTGTATAGGTTGGCTAAGTAACTTTAATTACAAAGTAAGACTAGCTGAGGATGCTGAATTCCTATATGTCAGTCGAGTTCACAGAGTTTGTCCAAGGAGCCGAAACAATACAATCACATAGATATGTTCATGAACATATTATAAGCTGAACATCACAAGTTAATAGTAATAGTTGATGGTATACAAAGGCGTGGTCTTAGTTAAGAAAACTAGGTGCTATTATGCAACAAATCTGAAATATTTAATTATAATGCCAAAATACATTAAAGACAAAAAAGTATAGTAAATCAAATTTTGGAAAATAGCAAGCCATTAATAAAATAATGATAATCAAATTTTGAAGTTACGCTGCCTCCGCTTACAGATGTACCAATAGGCGATGATCTAAAAATAGCATTGGAAATACTGTGACGAGTGACATAGAGTTAACACACTAGATTAGTCTAGTGATCGACAAAGCATAAAATCTAGATATTCACGGTCGCTAGGTTCTTAAAATTAAGGCATGTGAAATGAAGCTTAAAAATAAAAACGCCGATGATGTGTTAAAACAATGAGAACTTCCAATGTTCATACAGTGTGCAAGCAAGTTATGTGGAGGCGCGACATAAGTCAATAATCGATTCATTTTAGTAGCCAATCGCGAAAATTCAAAATATGATGATATTGATGCAAATGATGTTGTAGACGCCCTTCGCATACTTAGTTAAATCGGTAAGATGATAAACCTAAATGAAAGACTTTGCTCGGATGTTGTTGTCATTAACCTACTTTGTTGGGTTGTAGCTAGGATTATGTATGGCTCTTTAGCTAGTAATTCTTCCTCAGTCATTCATGTTGCATAAGTCTCGGCAAGCAGCGTTTTAGTCAGGAGTTGGTGATCATGAAGGGCTGGTGATAGTAGGTCAGAGTAGGCGAACTAGACTCTTCTCTTCCCTCTTTTCTAGTGCTTTAAGCTGGCTTCCTTCAATTTCTTAGTTGTTCGGTATAGAGCTAAATGCTTTTTTGAGTTCATTTCTTCGTTGGTAGCTCAAGTTTGGTGCTCCGACATCATTTGCTTTTCAATCATGGTTCTGGAGCGAACTTATACACCTGCGAATTACAATTTGAGTGAATGAGATTTGTAAAAGATCAAATAACACTGTTGTGACTTCCTTGGTCAAGATATAACTCTAACATTATAGTATATCCATGATATTTGACGTGTTTAAGTAAGTTACTACTACCTTTAAGAAGTAAACATAGTGGTAAACCAAGATGGTTGCGATAACAAGTTTTTATCAGATATTCATATCATGTGCGATTCATGCTGATGCTTCCTTTAGGGCTGAATGTAGTTTAGAACTACTCATGCTTAAGGGTTTAAATTGGCAGAGATAAACGTATTTTTAGTTTCTCAGTATTAGAATGGGTCAACCGGAATTGGTATCTTTCTAAGCTTCTCAATGAGATACCATTACAAACATGTGTGACTGTGCTCCTTCTATGTCACACGCCAATAATTGATTATGTTCTACATTATCTAGTAGTAATTATACATCAAATTGAGTTCAACAGTTCACAACTCATGGGTATGAGGATGGATTAAAAGCTCCCTTCAAAAATGGACCATATGCATCAGGTATTTGCAGTCTTTAGTAGATACACATTTCAGTTTAAGGTACATGAAGTAGAATCTTTAAAATTTTAGATGTTTGCTAACAATAGTGCTGAGTTTACAAAATGATTCATATGCCATTTCACCATGATTTATCACTCCGGTAAAGTGGTCTCAATCAGTACTCCTCAAAGTGGGAGAGGAAGCGACTGGATTTTTTTGTAATCAAAATAGATGTGAAATTCATTGAAAGGGTATAAACTCGCTAATCAATTAGCTACTATTTCATGTTATACTATTCGTGTAAAAATTTGAAAATGATTGGTACTTAGCTCGCTGAAACGGCAAATTTCTGAGGTATCAAATGGCGTGATTGGATTATCATGTAGCTTGCTGCATCCTCTCTCGTTGTTGGTGATAGTGATGATTTTGTAATTTAGTTCTTCGTTGAGGTTCCCATTTGAGCTGAACTTGCTCTTTGTTTGATATCCAGGCTTGCGGCTGTTGTGATATGAGGGTATCGACCCGGTATGCTTCTTTTAGCTCGAGATAGATGCTTTGAATGAGCGAAATTAACGATTTGAGCTATGTTCTTAGTCGAATCAATGAATTATGTTGGAAAACAATGGCTAAACAAATGAGTTTTAAATCTTTTATTAAAATATAAAATATTGTGCCTATTTGGGTTCGAGCTCCTGATCTATTTGTCATTTTACATGTTTTGGGTTTTCTTTGTTTTCTTTTGTGAATGAAACATTTTAGTCCCACATCGAGGAGTTTCCACTTCTTAAGTTGTATTAAGAGATTATATAAACAAATTTTTCTCAACCTATTTTGACATCTAGGGAAAAAGGGTTTCTCCATATTTTTTGGAGAGACCAAAAGAATAATAATTTTTTTATTATCTTTCTTAAGTTCTTTGAGATTTTCCTTGAAGGGTTTTACTGAGTTGTCAAGCTCAAGTTGAGCATCTACTACGAGTGCTAGTAGTAGGTGTAGTAGGGTGTTTTATCATGGAGGCATCCTCCCTGTGGATGCTATAGCATCACTCTTGAGTGTAGCTGGGTGTTAATGTCTTAAGGACTGCGTGTTAAACACGTGACTCACTTTGTTTTTCCAAAGTTTTGTTACATACCATCTTGTTGTTGCGGAGATACGAGGAGCTCATCCGTTTTGACGAATCACTTTTGTTAAGAGCTAAATATCAACAACCTTTGTTTATTTGATTTTCTTTATTTTTGATTATTGCACCCAACAATCTTAAGACATTATTATTTAGTAATAATTATAAATGAATGATTGATTTGTGAATCGTTGACGTTGATATTATATTAGAAAATTAAGGATGTTAATTTTGAAGTGAAAAAACAAAATTGAGTTTTCTGGGCAGCTCTAGAGTTTCGAGTATGCTAGACATCCTGATAGTTACCCACACCAAAATTCAGAATTTTTGGAGTTGTAAAAGTATTTTTTAGATATTTTACAAAACTGAGAAACGTTCCTGAAAAATTCTGACGAGCAGAAAAATATTGTTGAGTAAATTAGTTTTACTGGCGTAACTATGAGTTTTTTGAAATGGTGATTCAAAAGAAGTTTGTAGATCTAGATGTTATCTTCAAAACTCATATTTAATTTTTTGATTCATACTTCTGGTTTGTGAGATATGGTATTTGCAAAGATGTTGTGCATGTATATCCAGAATATCAATAACTGTATCTAAGCTCTAGATTGGTATGAGATCTTGCAACCATTTATAGTGGTACTTTGTCACCTTGGATACAATATGAAAACTGTTACTAGTGAGTGCTTTTATCCATAATAGACTTGAGATTTCAATTTAGTTGAAGTATTTCTCATAAACAAATTAGAGCAACTAACGAATTGATTTTTGTGACTTAAAGCTATAATCTCTTATGTGTTAGATTAGTATCACATTGCTAATGAATAATGAGATGTTGAATCAGTTGTGTATGAACTATGCATTATGTTATAAATCACTTTGATTATATATGCTTTGTGTACTATCAATTGGCGTGAATCACATGATTGGTTAATAATTGTGCATTAGCAATTTCAATGGTGAATTCTAATTTCGAATATGTTACCTTTTGTTGAAAATATGAGAATCATAATGTACTAGTGTACCATAGTCATATGTATAATGAGGTATAAAGTATCTTTTAGTAACTATTGCAACAAGAAGGTTAAGCGAACACATGTGTTTTAATTGATATGTATATACATCAAAGTGTTCGGGTGTTTTATTACCAAATTTTGTTACTTATTGATGATTGTGATAGTCTAATGTGGAGAGAGACTTAAGTAACTTGATAACTATATTTTGGTAACAAACATTTTGATAAGATGAACACTTATTATCTATTGATAATTTGATATTACCAATGTCAAACGAGAGTATCAACAAAAATTTTGAATCCTAGTTGGGCAGAAGTTTTATCATCTTAAACTGAATGATAGATTAAGTGTTAATCTGTGATAACTTTTGTTTTTAGTTGTGTGATTATCTCCTCGGAATATAAAATTATTTATTCAAATTTGAATGGGACAATTGACATTCTTACTGTGTTAAGTAATTTTATTTTTCAGTGGAGATAATAAAAATAATTGGTTGGTAAATGTCGAAAGCGCTGGAAAGTGTGCTCTAGAAAAGACATGTTTTGTCTTCTGCCAAGAATGGGAAAGATGCAAAAGCATTTTCATGAATAACTCAACTATCAAAACATTTGAAGAAATACGTAATGATGTGCAAGGCTTGTCAGGTATGGACATTAATCAAATTATGATATCATTCTTAATATGTGCATTGCGATTTAAAACCAGTGTCAAATGTTATCTACCCCAACACATAACAAAGGAATGCTAAACATATGCACCTTCAATTGATTTAGTATAAATACACTTATCAAATTCATTACTGTCACATCACTAGTATTCATCATCGTCACATAACAATATTGCTAGGTCATTGACTTACCGCTTGGTTCAAGTCAAGTATATGTAGGTGTAATCAGTCTATAACTTTAACCTCTAGCGCTAATAAACCTTTAAGGTTTGTCCACCTTTGACTAACCATTTAGGTATACTGCCTCAACATCCATCTAATGTAGCATACTGACAATAATGACAAACAATGTCTGACGTAGTAATTTTAGTGTTACATGAATATGTGCCAAGAAATCACTACTTTATTCTCTAACAACAATTTCACAAACTCAAGTCTCTGTCGACTTATTTTATCTCGTATGAGAATACGACCTCAGAAAACTGATATCGAGAACTCAACATCTTCAACAATAAAATTTATTTTATTCAAATGTTGTTCAATTCAGAACTTACAAGTTATCATACAACAATTCTGGTGATCATATGCAATGATTTGCTAAAAAAAATAATTGAATCTTCATTCTCACCTTAGACCCCCACAATTGAGGTCTACAGGGTATGACACGTATAAGTTTAGGGTTGAAGCAAATCACTTGAATAACAAATCAATTAAACATCAAACATTTATACTGTATAAGTATTTTTAAGATTCGAGAGATCAATCTGTAGGAAATCATCCTAAATCAAAAAAATGACCGTCCCAATTTCGTTTCAGTCACAAAGGAAGGAGAAGGGTTGATCTATAGGGAGGGAAGTAAAGAAGGTATTGAGATCAATGAGGTTGAATGTAAACGGTTGTATGTGTTTGAAGTGTTGTAAAACCGAATGATAGCTTTCTGATCCTTTGAGTTCTTATGAGATGAAACTCTAGTCCTTTGTCGATAGGTTGAAGAACCTATTTATTGCAAAAGAAGTTAACACATTGATCTCGTAAGTGGTGACAGTTGTAGAGAAGTGGAAGAGTAGAGAAGTGGAAATCATGGTGAAAACCGACTCCGTCGTGTGAGTGGGACTTGGCAGTTGTGGAACCACTATTCCCTTCACTTCTTCAACTGTCGACACAACTTTTATACTTTCTCGTCGTGGGTGTATCGTTACACAGCACGTGCTGTAGGCAACCAGGCCAAAACCCTAGTGAATATCCCCCCATGTGATATAATTGATGTCTCGAACATGGTTGAGTCTACTTTGTAGATATGTATTAATTGTTTAGTCGTTGACCTAGCTAGACTGCTAGTCTTAGCATATTGATGAGTCTAGCATTTTGATTCATTGATAGATGAAACATAAGTTGTATGATGAAACAAGCAATGAGCTTGATGAGTCATAAACGTAGAGAGTCTAATTGATGTTACATTGGTAGTTATGCCGTATCATCATGACAGCTGAGGAGCAATGATACTCGAATGATGTTTGTAGTTCGAGCCTTAGGTCGCGCGAGCACCAAGTCGAGTGAGTGTTAGCAATCGTAAAATATTTAGTTTCGTCAGAGTACGACAAAATTGAGGTTATTTTAAATATTGGTAGTGACACCAATTGAATTAAACCTTAATATGGCAGATGAAAATCAATGGCAGACAGACCAAAGGTAGATGAGTGATTAGTGGAGAGATCAACTAGAGAAGAAGGAGAATCCCATAGAAGGAGGACCGACCAAGGTGATGGAACCGGTCAAAGGTAGGTCCAATTATGGATTAAACACGAATTTGGTAGGCAGTAGGACTATGCTTCACGTACCATGTCGTCTCTCTACCAATATTTCGATAATATTTAAAAGAGAGGATTTGGTGTAAAAACCAAAATTTAGGGAATATTAAAATAATAATCTTTTAATTAAATGGTAGCGAGACCATTCTATCTGACTCTGCAGAACTATGATCTTTAAAGCAAGAGAGTTTAGGCTTTTGTAGAAAGAGCATAAGAATTTGAATGGAAAGATGAAACCCTAAAATAAAATAGAATAATAAAGTTTTGGAGAAAATATGAGAGTGGGACCGGCATACGAACTTCTACTTCTATTTTCTTGTACTACATTAATGGATAAAACAAATTTACCTCTTAGGTTATATGAGGCTAGAAAAGAGTAATTGTCATTGCCACATGTCTCCTTAACCTTTCTATCGTGAGTTGGAGAGACACCTCATAGCTGTATGGGACATCTCATAATTATCTTTAACCTTCCCTAGCGTTAATTTTAAGTTAGTCATTAGAGCACAAATTAGCCACAAACACACTATAATGCTGATTACTACTAAACCGACTTTACAAAATCAACATAGACATTAACTTAAATTAATCAAGATTTGATGCTAAACCATAAAAAAGCCAACAGTATTCACATCTATCATCCGAGGAGAGTTTGCTTGAACTCCTTATCAATGTAGCTTTTAGTTTATTTTGCATTCCCGGACTAATTTCTTTCTGCTTCGAACCATTTTCCCCCTAGGTTCATTGATATTGACATTGATACAGCAATGCAAAGAGTACCAAAGAGGCATATTTCAACAGGTAGGTAATTTGATACTTTTGCAGACGCTGCCAGCCAAATAGGAAATCTTAGCAAATTAACAAGAAATGTTGCTGTCTTGCTGATATCATTTTCCTTCTTGAACAGGAAAACCTCCAGATGTCGCTAAATGCGGGTAAGCCAATCAAAACGTGTTTGAATGTGTCATCAACATTTGCCTTTGCCTATATTCTCTTCCACTAAATTTCTTATACCGGGTTATCCTACTAAATAAATGTTTATGCCCTGCTCTAATTTGTCTACCCAGATTGATTATAACGACCGGCCCAATGCAGAGCTTATAAACAAGTCGAAAAAGAATGCAGACCTAATAATCAAGTCAGTAGATTTGTAGTTATGAATGTCACGGAATGATTAAAAGAATATAATCAAGGAAGAGAACTAACTAATTGAATTATTCATAAATGATGATGGAACTGGAACTATTCTTCCCCATATCATGGTAAATCATTTGTTTTTCAATGTAACCTAAAAAAACAAGAACAATAAAGTAGCTTTGCCTTAAACACATTGCAGTAATTTTCCATTTATATACCTGAAAATCATTTCGTCTTAACCCAACAATATAAGATTCATCATGTTATGTTACAAATGAGGAACACTTAAATTGCCATGGGAAACATTAACTTATGTTTTTGTTATGTATTATTGTTGGGAAATAAAAATGTTTTGTTACTAAAATTAATAGTTTATTATTTAAATTAATTTTGTTACTATAATTAGCTTGATGGGTGCTAGGATCACTAGTCCAAACTTGGGTGGAATTATAGCCATTCATTTTCACTTCTTAGTGAATGAGAAACCTTTGGTTATCCCACATTGGGCAAACCAAGGAGGAAGTTCATGCATATTACCACATATGTTCTATATAAGGAAAAGAACTAGTGGATTGGATATGGACTTGGGAAATGGACTAGTGGACAAATGCATACATGTACGGTGCTTCGCACCGAAGCACCGCAGGCCGCGGGCTTACGGGCTTGCGGTGCTTGCGTGTGCTTTTGCGTGTGTTTTTGGCGTGA
>JAJJMC010002143.1:367361-379953 GCA_023531435.1 Papaver californicum | reverse complement strand
AGTCTGTTGAACAGGCGACTTCACCTCTTTGTGTTTGAGTGTGTGTGCAGTTTAATTCTAACCCTCCCTTAATCATCTTCAAGTTCTCTGTGTTTGTGTTTCTCTGTTACAGGAAGGTACTTTTCCAACAATCTTAACTCAATAATTGTGCAGTCAAAAGATCTCCTGTAACAATGGCAAAGACTGATGTTGAGAGACCTCGGAAGTTTTCTGGTAAGGATTTTAAGAGATGGCAGTCGAAGATGCTCTTTTTCCTGAGTTTCCACATGCTTGATGAAATAGTGTTGAAACCATATAACAAAGCTCTGGATACTCCTGAATCATCCAAGGAAAAGAGACCTGGACGAGAAATAATTATTTAGCAAAAAATCACATTTTAAATTGCCTTGAAGACTCTTTGTATGATTTTTACAATGCTAAAGATGATTTTTCTGCTCACAATTTATGGTCTGCACTGCAAGAAAAATATAAACAGAAACTGCAGGAAGTAAAAAGTTTCTGGTTGCACGTTTTTTACAATACAAGATGCTGAATGAAAAATCTGTGGTTGACCAGTTTCTGGAGTTGCAGAAAATTATTAATGAAATCATTGCTGAAGGTATGACTATCTCTGAAAACTTTCAAGTATCTGCTGTGATTGAAAAGTTACCAAGTTCATAGGCCGAATACAAGAGAAGACTAAGGCATGAAACTGGTGAGATTACTATGATAGAACTGGGCAAGAAAATACAAGTTGAAGAGTTGCTGTGCTCAAAGGACAAGAATGTCTCCTCTTCAAGAGACATGTCAAACAAAGCTCATGTGATCGAACACAGGTTTGCTTCACTCAGTCTGGACCACAACAAAGTAAATTTCAAAAACCAAAGTCTGCTATTGGTAAGATTAAGGGAGCTTGTTATGTCTGTGGTGTGTCTGGCCATATGGCAATGCATTGTAGAAAACGCAAAGATGCGAATTTTAAGAAACAAAATGTAAACTTGGATGAAAGTAGTAAAAATGAATTTTCTGGCACAGTGTCTGAGGTTAACTTAGTTACCAATGTGAGAGACTGGTGGGTAGACTCTGGAGCTACCAAACATGTCTGCGGAAGCAAGGATATGTTCACCTCCTACCAGACAGTAGGAGAAGGAGAAAAACTCTATATGGGTAATTCTTCTGCAGCACAAGTTGCAGGAAAAGGAAAGGTTTCGCTGCTTTCTTCTGGGAAAATCCTCACATTGAATGAAGTGTTACATGTACCAGACATCTGCAAGAATCTAGTTTCAAGTGGTTTGCTAGATGATAAGGGTTTTAAAATTGTTTTTGAGTCCGGAAAAGTGATTATAACTAAGGGTAGGGACTTTGTGGGAAAGGGCTATAAGGCTGAGGGCTTTTACAAATTATCTGTAATCTCTACTGAAATCAATAAAGTTGATTCTTCTTATGTTGTTGTCTCATTGAATATCTGGCATGGTAGACTTGGTCATGTAAATTATAATTCAATGAACAAATTGGCAAAATCTGGCTGCATTCCAAAATTAAATTTGGAATATGAACATAAATGTGAAGTCTGTGTAGAATCAAAATATGCGAAGAAGCCTTTTCAGAAAAATGTCCACAGAGTTTCTAATCCCTTAGAGTTAATTCACTCTGACTTAGTTGATATGAAATCAATCCAAACCAAAGGTGGAAAAAAATGGTTTGTTACCTTCATAGATGACTGTACTAGATACTGTCATATCTACTTGCTTAAAGGAAAAGATGATGCTCTTGTGGCATTTAAATTATATAAATTAGAAGTAGAAAACCAGATGAGTACCACCATTAAAACTGTTAGGTCTGATCGTGGGGTGAATACGTAACTCCAATAGGAGAATTTTGTGCGCAACATGGCATTATTCATGAGGTAACTCCTCCTTATTCACCACAATCTAATGGTGTGGCTGAACGGAAAAACCGAACCCTTAAGGAGATGATGAATGCCATGTTAATCAGTTCAGGACTAGCGACGAACTTGTGGGGGGAGGCCGTCCTCTCATCTTGTTATATCCTGAACAGAGTGCCCCTTAAAGGAACAGAAAAATCACCGTATGAATTATGGAAAGGCAAACAACCCTCTTATGGATACCTCAAAGTGTGGGGGTGTTTAGCCAAGGTCTCTATTCCTCCACCTAAGAGGACTAAAATAGGACCTAAAACCGTTGATTGTGTCTTTCTCGGATATCCCGAGCACACCACTGCCTATAGATTTATGGTCGTGAGTTCCGATAACTCGGAAATTGGTGTGAACACCATTTTGGAATCTAGAGATGCTTCGTTTTTTGAAAATATTTTTCCAATGAAAACTGAATCTCGCGTGATACGTGTAGATCCTCTAGATGTCCCTTCTTCTAGCCATTCATTACCGGTAGAAGAAGATGAACCTGTTTATGAGCCAAGAAGAAGTAAAAGACCTAGATTAGAAAAATCTTTTGGGCCAGACTTCATTACCTGTTAAGTTGAAACTGATCCACAAACCTATAAAGAGGCCATGACTTCGTCTGAAGCTCCATGGTGGAAAGAATCCACTATTAGTGAGATGGATTCTATTATTCAGAATGAAACCTGGGAAACAGTAGATTTACCTCCAGGGAGCAAAACCATAGGTTGTAAATGGATCTTTAAGAGAAAACGTAAGGTTGATGGAACCGTGGAAAAATATAAAGCTAGACTTGTAGCTAAAGGCTATAAACAAATAGAAGGTGTAGATTTCTTTGACACTTATTCACCTGTCACTAGAATAACTTCAATTAGGTTTCTAATTGCAATTGCTGCAATCCGTAACCTAGAGATACATCAAATGGATGTAAAAACTGCGTTTCTAAATGGTGAACTAGATGAAGAAATTTATATGGATCAACCCGAGGGCTTTGTGGTGAAGGGTTATGAAAAGAAGGTGTGTAGACTTAAAAAGTCTTTATATGGCTTGAAACAAGCACCTAAACAATGGCATGAAAAATTTGATCATGTAATGTTCTCTAATGGTTTTAAAATAAATGAAGCTGACAAATGTGTTTACACTAAATCTGTCAATGATGCTTGTGTGATGGTATGCATGTATGTTGATGATATGCTTATACTAGGTACAACCTTAGAAATCATTAATTCCACTAAGAACATGTTGAATGAGAACTTTGATATGAAAGACTTAGGTCCTGCTGATGTAATCCTAGGGATGAAAATTAGAAAGGAGTCTAATGGATTCAGTCTCAGTCAATCTCATTATGTTGAGTCAGTTCTGAAGAAATTTAACCAGTTTGATAGTAAACATGCAAGTACTCCTTTTGACCCTTCCTGTAGACTCAAGAAAAACAAAGGCAATGGAGTCTCGCAACTTGAATATTCACGTGTCATAGGAAGTCTGATGTACTTAATGAACTGCACGAGACCAGACATTGCCTATGCAGTGAGTAGACTAAGTAGATATACCTGTAATCCAGGACAAGAGCATTGGGATGCACTTTTCAGAGTGCTGAGGTATCTTAAATACACTTTAAACTTTCGGTTAAGTTATGAGAGATACCCTGCTGTTCTGGAAGGATTCTGTGATGCAAACTGGATAGCAGACTCAGAGGAGTCTAAGTCTACGAGTGGATACGTTTTCACTCTAGGCTGTGGAGCAGTGTCTTGGAAGAGTTTCAAACAGACCTGTATCGCTCGATCCACTATGGAATCCGAGTTATAGCTTTAGATAAAGCAGGAGAGGAAGCCGCTTGGCTAAGATGCTTTTTAGAAGACATCCCTCTCTGGCATAGGCCTGTGCCAGCTGTATCTATACATTGTGATAATCAAGCTGCAATAGCTAATGCTAAAAACAGCAACTATAATGGAAAATCTATTCATATAAGGAGAAGACACAATTCTCTAAAATAACTAATCTCAACTGGCGTTATTTCTGTTGACTTTGTGAGGTCTAAGGAGAATATCGCGGACCCTTTGACGAAAGGCTTGTCCAAGGAGGTAGTTAGTAATGCATCGAGGGGGATGGGACTTAAGCTCATCAATTAAAACTTGCCATGAAGGATACTCAACCTTGCTGACTGGAGATCCCAAGATCAAGGTTTTGAATGAGACAACTAATTTTTGGCGGGTAAAAATTAAACACTATCAGAGAATTATTTTCTCTGTCCCTTCCCTATGGTGTAGACGTGATAGTGTGACTGCAAGTGAGGATGACTTAGAGTAAAGTCTTAATGAGTTCTATAGTTTCAATTTAAGATTGAAATGGGGTGTAGCAGTTAACACTCTTGATAGAACTCACCTATCTGAATGAGGAAGTGGGTCGCTTCCTATGAGAACTGAGCTGATTCTCTAGAGCATTCTGAGAAACGGGATACGTCCAGGGCCAAAACGGACACAACGGCGTGAACTTAACAGCATTTTAAGAGATATCTCGCGTAAGGAGTTATTGAAGAATTACACTAAACGATGGAAGTTCAAGACATCACGTTCACTGACCATCAAGTAGTTCCGGTGCTTCTCACTAAGCAAAGGTTCAATTCCAAATGGTCACCTATTGCTTAAGAGGTATTTCTCGTTTTTACCGATTTTCCGATTTTTCGGTTTCGTCATTCATGTGGGGGATTGTTGGGAAATAAAAATGGTTATTACTAAAACTAATAGTTTCTTACTTAAATTAATTTTTGTTACTTTAATTAGCTTGATGGGTACTAAGATCACTAGTCCAAACTTGGGTGGAATTATAGCCATCCATTTTCACTTCTTAGTGAATGAGAAACCTTTGGTTATCCCACATTGGGCAAACCAAGGAGGAAGTTCATGCATATTACCACAAACGTTCTATAAAAGGAAAAGAACTAGTGGATTGGATATGGACTTGGGAAATGGACTAGTTGGCAAATGCATACATGTGCGGTGCTTCGCACCGAAGCACCGCAGGCCGAGGGCTTGCGGGCTTGCGGAGCTTGCGGTGCTTGCGTGTGCTTTTGCGTGTGTTTTTGGCGTGAGCCTTGGCGCGAGCCTTGGCGCGAGCCTTGGCGCGACCATTGGTGCGACCCTTGGTGCGACCCATGGTGCGACCATTGGTGCGACCCTTGGTGCGAGCCTTGGTGCGAGCCTTGGTGCGACCATTGGTGCGAGCCTTGGTGCGAGCCTTGGTGCGAGCCTTGGTGTGACCATTGGTGTGAGCCTTGGTGTGACCATTGGTGTGAGCCTTGGCGTGACCATTGGTGTGACCATTGGCGTGAGCTTGACGTGTGCCTGGCGCGTGCTAGCGTGTGCCTGCGAGTGCACACGTGTACCCATCAATGAGAAAACGTTTCTTTATTTTTAAATAAATACTTTACCGTTTTGAATTAAATGAAAAATAAAATCATAAATATTTTTTTAATTAAAAGAATCTTAAGGTTTTGTTTTAATGGGGATTTAATATTTCAAATTAAATTTTTCACCGTTTTAAAACTCAAAAGATTTCTTCTCCTATAAAAGAAACACATTGCTAAGGTTTTCGTTCACCCCACTCGCAGCCACTGTCCTGACGACTTTTCCCCTCTTCTTGCTTTGATTTGCGCACTAGAATTTACTTTTATTTTCTTTCATCTTCTGTTAAGTTCACAACGGGCCAACAAGCTTTGCTAGATGGGTTGGTATCAGGTGATTTTATCCTGAATTCAAGTTTGTCACTGAAAGGGTATAGCAGCATCTTCCTGAAGGTGTACCTGGCAAATATTGAGTTAAGAGAAGTCTGTTGAACAGGCGACTTCACCTCTTTGTGTTTGAGTGTGTGTGCAGTTTAATTCTAACCCTCCCTTAATCATCTTCAAGTTCTCTGTGTTTGTGTTTCTCTGTTACAGGAAGGTACTTTTCCAACATCCTCTTCCTCCCGGTAATCCAAGACACAAATCCGTCTCTAAGTTGATCGCCAATTTTGGCATTTTATACCGGCGAACTTCCATACCAAATTCAATCCTCTACGGCTACCACTCAAAAACTTTCTTTCCTCCTTCTTATATCCTCTATCTGTATTTTCTTGCTCTTCTTTGATCTTTCCTCTGTCTATTTGTTTAGTTGTTGTTGTTACATGAAAGGGTAATCAAATAAAATAAAAAAAACTAAATTACAAATATACGTGGGGATTAAAATTATTTAAGGCTTTAACAGTATATATATATATATAATACTTTCTTCGTTTTTAGAAATGTGTTACTATCACTTTTTTAATTTAACCTATTTTTAAGCTAGAATAAAAAAATGATAATAATATTTCTGAGGAAATATATTTGGAGAGAAAGCTGTATTTGGCTCAGTGTGTATGGACATTTTACAAATACTATTAGGGATGCACAGGAACCGCCCCGAAAAATCGAACTTGCCCGAACCCGATAAAACCACGGGTTTTTAAACTGAACCCGCCCGCCACGGGTTGGTATACGGTTTTGAAAATAAAAAACCCGGTTATCACGGTTTGGTTTACGGGCTTAGTACAGGAACCGTCCAAACCCGCCCGTATAAACCGATTATTTTTAGCCATTGATTGAGATTACTATTTTCATCCTAGCCATCCATCTAAAGAGAAACTTAACTAACAAAAAACCTAATCTTCATTTCTCGTTCTCTTGTTCAGCAGCTGTTCTGTTCTTCACTTCAAGAGTTCAAGTTCACGCGCCGCTGCTGCGTCTCCATCACCATCACCATCGCTGTTCTGTTCTGTTCTAACTAAGATTTGATTTCGCCATCACCATCACTCATCAGACAAACATCCAATTAAAAGTTATAATGTATGGTAGACAATCAAGTTCATACGTTGTTCATCTGATTTCATCAGAAATTGGGGGTTCATCTGATTTCATAAATTGGGGGTTCATCTGATTTCATAAATTGGGGGTTCATCTGATTTCATCGACAATCAAGTTCAACATACAAGTTAAAGCTTACAACAGACAAACAAGGTGGGAGTTCATCAGAATTTGGTTGTTTATCTTTTTTTTTGGGAAAATTAGGATTCATCAGAAATTGGGGGTTTATGAATACTTTTGTCTAGGAATAGTTCAATTGTTTTGACGATTTTACGAATCATATTTTGAATAAAGATGTACACAGTGCCTATTTTTTGTTTTTCCTGCATATTTTGAATAAAGATGTACAAAGTGCCTATTTGTTTGACGATTTTATGAATCATATTTGCTTGTTTCTGTTAATTCTAGAGTTACAGACAACTGCTTGGTTTGCTTATTTGTTTGTTTTGCCTGCATAATATGTGTTTAACTAGCTATTGGATTGTTGGTCCACCTAGGTAGCATTCGATCGCCAGCTCTACAAGAAGTGCAGCTTGTAGTTGTTCTGAATCTAGTATTTGTTATCAATCATTTGTCATTTTTCTAATATCAGTTATTACTTCCCGGACTTGAAACTTTTTTATACTAGATGTTTTGATCACTGCCAATTAATCATGTTTGCTGGCATTCTATTTTATTCTTTGTTATACCATGGATATATGTCACAATTGTGGATTTTATGCATGATCATGTTTGTTCAGCGTGGCTTGTGCAAATCACTATCTAGGGAAGGATATGATATGTTAAGTATCAGGCATATTAATATTATTGTTCTTGTTTAGATGTGTTGTTGTTTTCTATCTGTTCAATTTTTTTTTCTGTCTGTCAATGCTATACGGGTTAAACCACAAAAAAACCGAACCCGTCCGACCCGCCTATATACGGACTGGTAGTTGGTTTTGATTTTCAAAACCCGCCTATAGATGGAATGATAATTGGTTTTGGTTTAAAACCGACCCGTCCATCCATTGTGCAACCCTTAATACAATTGGTTTGATTGGATTACTAGGACGCACTGACTTAAGGTGGTCTAACAGAGGAGATCCTGACACGTGAAAGAATTTTGAAACATTCGATCCTCAACTTAGGGGAGTCAACTCATTGTTTCTTATCATTTACGTATATGTTGAGCCACTCGACTTAAAAAACCCACCTAATCCAACATTTTAAAAATTTACCTGAACAAGCTCTTAGACTGCAAAACAAATTTTCACTTTGTCAGAGTTTTGTATTCCAACCTTTATTTTATTGCTTGATAGGTCACTCAGAAGTCTAACTAGCTAGGTAAAGAAAAAATAGAAAAATCATTCCACTTTAATAGTGATGAGGATTTCAATTTCATGTTAATGATATCATTATCCAACAAATTTACCAATATATTACAGAGATATCTATAGTGGGCTAACAAGTACATTCTACTGGCATCTTTTATTTTTACAATATCAAAGAATTTGTTTGTTTCAAGAAACTAGCACCCTAGAGTCAAGATCACTAGAATGTAGGTAAAATATGCAGTTTCAAGAAATCATTAAGCAAAATGTTAGTCTCCAGCAGACAAATTTTATTTTTCTAAGCAAATAAAGAAAGTGTTCTCTTCTTTCTATCAGGGAAAAGTTAGGGTTTGGCAGACACGTACGATGCTTTCCGCTCAGCTCTCATTCTTTCTTAAAAAGAAGGAGAGTTCAATACAAACATGATGCGCCCACGCGGTCGGTATCTCTTCTCTCCCTTTTCTCACTGTGAATCACTATTATTATTATTACGATGAGAGGAAAAGAAAGAAAATGGTTTTTTGATGAATGTGTGGGGCTTATATGTTGGAATGTGAACGATGATGATGAATGTGTTGTTGTTGTTGAATTTTAGTCAAACTATATTTTAGTGAAAGAGGGAAACAGTGAGAGCATGTGCAGAGATTCGTCGTTTTGGAATGTACATGGGCCCCCCGTTGTCACGTCAGCTTTGTGTAAATTAATATGAGCTTAAATCCCCGTCCATGGCCATGTGCGCCGTTTCGGCTTCTTTCTCTAATTTGGAGGAGCCTTCTTGGTCATGGAGGGTCCTCTCTCCGTAAAATACTTCCTCGCCCTTTTAAATTATTTTCCATAGTAAAAATAACAGAATAATTACATTATTGATAACTGGGTCCAGTTTATAAGTAAAGTTACTAGAGGTTTTTTCTTTTTTTGAGATATAAATTTTTTCAGGTTTTATTATTTTGTGCATGGATAATCAACAATAAACAATATAAGAATTAATAAGAATTTGTATTTGAGAATACAAATTTTTATGGATTCTACAAATGCGAAATTAACGTTATCTCTCACATTGTTTAAAGGTGATAATATTTTCCAATGTCAATTATCGATTTTTATCTTGTGAATGAGTGCACAGGATAACAAAATTCATTTTGTTAATAACAAACTAGTATTATATAAATGCTAAGCATAACAAAATTAAATCACAACAAGAACAACATGCTTGTAGTGACACATGATTGAAAATTCCGAAAAGCGAAAGAGAAGAAATTCCAATTCAAAACAGAGTGAGTGAACAGATTGAATCCAAGAGAAGATGGCCTTTCCAAGATGTATAAACTATTTGATATGTTGTCTTTGGTCTTTTTGTAAAATGACGCTCCAATAATATAGGATTAATCCGTCAATATCTTGATCGATAACTAGAATTCCGAAGATCGGAATCCGACGACTTACTCAAAAATACACGTAATCAAGATTAAACTGTTATTAAAGTAAAAAGAGAATCGCCATAAATGTGAACGAAAAAAACGTATAATAAACATACAATAAGATTTTAACCGATATTCAAAGAATTATATAACCCTATAATCTACAAACATAAAAAAAGAAATAGGTACATAAAAGAAATCTTAAAAAGCTGTGCAAATCATAAAGTAGGAAGAGAGGTCATCGGAATTTGATTTTTATTTTTTGCCTGAAATCGCATAAAGAAGAGAAGGCATAACAAAATTCGTAGTACCATCCTAATCTTATTAATGCATCCTAATTATATACGCATTTAGAAGAAGTTTTATGTTCTAATCCAAAAAAAAAAATCCTATGAAATTTTCGGACTGGATAAGCTTTTATAGCTCCAAAGTAGACTCCAAAACCCTCTCAGCAAAAATATATTTTAGACTTCCCTTCACCATACATCGGATTTTTATCCAAGGTGATTGGTGATTTCTCGTTGGATCCGATTATATATATAAGGTTTGGTACTTATAAGCCCAGTTAGCTAAAAAAGGAAAGAAAAATCACCCACTTCGGTGTTAACGAGTTTCGAACTCAGGTAGTTGACGTCATCACCAACGCCTTTACCATTATATAACAATGACATCCGCAAAGAATTAGTTTGCAATATTTTAAAGTGGGAGTTGTTCACCATCATTTAGTCACTACCCAAACCATCATGGAACTGGATCTAATAGTTTAAAAGCAGAAAATCACTACTCATTGATGAAGATAAATGATTGTGATTAATTTATTTGAGCAAACCATGAAGAAACTTCTAAAATACCCCTTCAAGTTTTATTTATCATATCTTATGGTTTAGATGGATTTAAATCCATAAGAGCAAGCACTATGGTGACCTTTGGCTTAGATATAATTGAGGTTTTTAGCTAAGCGAAGCGTAAGAAAAAAAAACATTATGCAATTAGTTATATGGAGACCGAGTTTCCATGAAAATCCCTGACTTTTTGTCTAAAAAAACTTTTGTGGCCACCATTCAAAAAATAGAAATATAAAAGCTAATGGTGGGCCCAGAAGTTATTTTGATGGATAATGAGTTTCTTTTCAGATGAATATTCAGTTTCCGCGAGCCAAGCCATGACTAACTGATATTGCACATCTACATAATCCAATAGCCATGGCTTCACTATCTACTAAATTTGTGCGAAATTGTGCACCATATATAGTTGTTGTTGTTAGGTACCACAACACCAAAAATCCATTTGTACCGTTTTATAAATATTACAAATACCCTCAGTAATACATATTAAACTTTATTGTTGAGGGTGTGATAGATTTTCTGTCGCAGCTTTAAAATGTTATGGATTTGAAAAGTAACAGGTTTGTAGTCCCCGACATCTGTTTTATTTTGTGCCAGTAGTAACATATTTCCATGTTCTGTAACACGTGGTTAGTGTTACAATGTATTTATTCTTGTAACACAATATTACTGTTCCAATATTGGGTCTTTAGATATTAATGAAATCATAAATATCAGGTTATCTATAAAAATTTGCAACTGATACATTTCTCAAACAACATATTCACACTTCTGATGTTCACCAGCAATTTCAAATCAAAGAACAAAATGTATTGTATTATGGCAGTGATAAATGGGGATGAATTATTCAATGGGTTTGTTATTTCGAAGAATAAAATGGGTTATGGATGGAAGATGAATTGATGAGATTTGGAGGTGTTTGAAATGGTGGATTTGGGTGAAGATGTTGTTGTTGTTGTTGAATATGGAAGAAGGACGAGGATCAGAAGGTTGTACTGCCAGCGTAAAACACAATAATAGAAAAAAACTGCATTTGAGGACGAGAAACAATAGAAGATGGTGTTTATGATGTTCATAAAAGTTGTGTTTCCGTGATGGATTTGTGAAGAAGTGATGTAACTGTTGAGAAACCTAGAATACAAATAAGAGGGATTAACTGATGATAGTATAAAAACTATGAGATGGGTGAGAATATGGGTTTATCTTTATTGGTTGAATGATAATTGTGTGTATGGAAGGAGAAGTATTTGGATGGTTGAAATCACCAACATAACATAACCATCATCACTAACAGAGTTGTAATAAGATGTTCGATAAATTTTCTAAATGAGTTATCAGTGAAGAGTTAAAGTTGCCTTGTCAGTTTCACGAAACTGAAAAGATAAATTGGTTGAATGGTGAATTGTCTTGTCAGTTTTCTAACAAGTATAAAAGTTTTTGGGCTTTATTTTAGAGCCTGATTTGGGCCATGAGTTTGGCCTAGACAAGTTATGGTTTTGGAAAGCTATCCAAGGGTTGTGGGCTATATAGAGATTGTGTTTTACAAGGAAGAAGATAATTCTACTCCAAAAGGGTTTTTACTAGTGAGAAGCTATAAAATGGGATCAATGGTTGGTTGTCAGCCAAACAAAATTAATTCAAGTTCTTACTTCACAAATATAGATTAGAGTAAAGTAGCAAGAAAAAGATTGTTACCATATAGAGAGGCAGGTAATTGTTAATTATTTATGTAAACAAGGGGATTTTGGCTGTGATTATAACTAAGCTATATTAAAGCAAGTAACTTAATATGAATATCAGACATAAAAAGTACTGGTTAGAGGTTTCATCTTCCATATTCCAACATGTTATCAATCGAATCATACTCAATATTCATTCTCTCTCAACATTGATAACCCTAAACCATCCTATCGCAGGCTTTCGGAAAAACTCCTATTATCATCAAATGAGATAGTGCAACTCTTTGAATCCTTCTCAATGATTAACTTGATGCAAGGGCAACTCAATTTTAACCCAATAAAAGTAATGGTCTTGTGAGTTGAGGTTATTCTAAGCAATCCGGCACAAGGTCCACATGAATTTAACCTAGGTTACGCTTCTACACATAATTGTATGTTAACATCCCGTCATTAATAACTATGTTAAGCTACTTGTAACAAGGATTTTCCGGCATTTATGGATCTCAAATCCTAGTTTGATATGAATACATGTTCATTAAATTCGCGACTTAAAAAAATCAAGCAATG
>JAJJMC010002143.1:287472-367351 GCA_023531435.1 Papaver californicum | reverse complement strand
TTCACGATTGCAAGCCCTAATTCCTTGTCTCCTTGTTGTTGTAGGTAATATGTACCTCAAAATCTACAAAATAATCATCACGATATCTTCTTAATGTCTTGATAGTCTCCTTATCTCATGATATCTAGGGCTTAGAATCCTTCCGGTGATGGGTTTTTCGCTTTTTAGAAGTCTAAATTTACACCACTCACTTTTCCTACGACTAGAAATTCTCCCAAGACCTAATTGTACTGAAAAGTTTTTGGGTGATTTCAGGGTCACTTACGGCTAGGTTTTTGGGTTTCCTGGTCATAAGTGAGCCAGACTTTCAGTTTTTTTTCATCCACCTTTTCGGCCATAACTTCTTCATACGATGGCCGATTTGTCTCATTCTTTTTGCATTGGATTTGTATCATAGTCCTATAAAAGGTAATGTCTTACAAATCTTCATATATTTTCAAAATAATTTACAACTACCTTAGGAATAATTTTTTAACCCTATGTGAGTCTGGAATTTTCGTTTCAATGCTTCATTTTGCCTACGACTGGGTTGAGAGGTAATTCATAACCGTAAATTTGGATCTGACACTTCTTTTGTAAACTTAGATTTTTCTACTGCTGGGTTGAGATGAATTCCCAGTCGTAAATCTAACAGAATTCCTGTTAATTTCCTAGTTCCACGAGTAGATTTCTATAAAGTCCTAGCCGTAGGTAGATCCAAAACTTTGTACTTTTCTTTAACTTGTTCTATTGCTAGGTCTTGAGACTTTCCTAGATGTAGATGTTTATAGATTTTCACGCCAAAAGTGTATTTTTCAGCTCTAACTCCTCATTTTCACCCCGGAATGACCTCTTTCTCTTCTTAGCCCTTTTCAACAATATTTCCATTGATTATCGGATGATTCACCTAAATAAACAAATAAAATTGAAAACAAGAGTAACACAAGGTAATATGAAACAAATATAACTTAAACAAGTATGAAATTAACATTATAAACATGTAAATTAGGCATTTATCAAATTCCCCATACTTAGCTTTTGCTAGTCCTCGAGCAAACTATTTAACTAAGCAAACATAATTTTGGAGGAAACACGGTTACACTTAGCATGTGAAACAAGCCTTTAAACCCCTAGGTGTCCCTAGTGGACGAGTTATAAACTCGTGAGGGTTTACAAGAGGTACACCCATAAAACCTATACTCCAACTTTCAAATACTTCAAAGAACATGCATCCAAAGAGCTAAGAAGACATAAAATTTATGCACACTAATAATAAGAAATTAGAAGTATCAAAGAACATTGTTCCCATGCTTAATCGATGAGTAGGAGAAAAAAATGGCATAATGAAAGACTCCATCCTCGAGAGCGATCGAGTAAGCCTTTACCCTGACTTCTGCCTCACCAATAGGTTTTTATGATATTGATCCTCGTAAGACGATAGAAATGGGTCTCACATGTATGCAAGCAGGAATGAAGATAAAATACTTGTACACGTTAAATGGTGACGTTGAAAACTGTTTTTCTTTCTATTTTTATTTTGAATTTTTTTTATTATTATTATTTTCTGACGATCTCTAAGAAAGTAAATCAACCATTATGCGAGGATGTAAATGATCAATCACCTTCTTATCCAATCTACAATCAATACCACTCTCCAGCGCGTCCAATATAAACAACTTCGTCATCGTCTTCAACTGTTAATGATGAACTCTTATACTTCGTAGAACTTTGACAATTTGTAACTCTTTTCCTCAATTTCATGTTGCTTGAAACTTATTTACAGATTTTTTCTTCCCCATGACTTTATGAATGAATATAAAAAGAAATATACACTAAAAAAATATAAAATTTATATTTTTTTATTTTTTTATAAAAATTATGAAATACAAACTAAAAAAATACAGTGAAACTAATATGGATGTGGGAGAAGGAATTTGCCCCTTGATTCTTTATAACTTGTATTGTCTCGGTATCATAAACTTTACAAAAAATTCACTTCTTTTGATTTTCTTCGTTTTTGTACTTAGTCTTCAACTTGGATATAGAATTCTGCTCATTGTACTGTTGTTTGTAAACCTTGAACGTTTTCAACTTTCTTCAAATTTATGATGCCCCACTTCTTGATGATGAATGTGTTTCTATGGACCTGTTGTTGTCGAGAAAGAGAGAGAATGGTGCCAAATGCAAATCAAACTACAAGATGAGGTTTTTTTTCGTAATTATGATATCATCCTCATGATTGATAAAATTAGCACTCAAGAGATCAAAAAGTGCTGAAGGGGTGCGAGGTTGAGTAACTTATGATTCTACCCAGAGTTAACGTGCATGAAACACTCTAAACGGACAATGTTGAAGGTTTGGTACCTCACTCTTATTTTTTAAGGGTAGTCTCCACCAATGATTGATCAACTTCTCTAATACTTTTTTCCTTCTGCACCTAATTCACCGGCATGGTTAAGTCCAATAATTACTCTCAACAACTAAGAAACCAGAATGTCGTTCCTTAGCACTTCTAAGTTAATTGTTTTGGTAAAAAATACATATATAAACTTATCTATAAGTATACTAAGTGACTCTAAATTCTTTAAAGTTGGATGTTTCATGAAAATATGTACAAAAAATATAAAAAATCTAACTACGAATGTGGATACTAAAATTTTATATGATTCACACACACACTTAAACTTTACATTATCCTCAAGTAAATTGACTCGTCCAGTGTAAAATTCAAGGTGGGAAATTCCTACTAATGATATGAGAAATTATGAAAAATAAAAGATAGAGATAAAAATACAAAACCGATGAGTTGCTTCCTATGTAGCGGTTAGTTTAAAGTCTTCTTCCCGACTTGGCATCCGCTTGCTACTCCACCAGAGGGAGTGCGTCTACTAAGTTGAGATCAAACATCTCAGGTTCAAATGGTTCATAATAGGGATTCACTCGATTCCCATTCAGTTTGAGCTCCTTCCCTGTTAACAAGCTACGAATCTCCACTGCACCATGAGGAAAAACATTAAGAATAACAAAGGGTCATATCCAACAAGACTTCAATTTACCAGGAAATAAATGAAGGCGAGAATTAAACAAGATAACTTTCTTTCTAACAGTAAACTGTTTTTTAGAAATATTGTTATCATGATGAAAAGCCTTTCTTTTCTCCTTGTAAATTCATGATATTTCATATTCATAATTACGAATCTTCTCTAGTTAAATTAATTGAAGCTTTCTTTGTTTACCAGCCCCATCCATCTCTAAGTTTAATTATTAAATAGCCCAGAAAGCCTTATGTTCGATTTCAACAGGAAGATAACAAGGTTTATCGTACACAAGACTATAAGGAGACATCCCAATAAGAGTCTTGTATGCGGTTCTATATGCCCGCAATGCATCGTTGAGATGTAAACTCTAATCCTTCCTTGATGAATTCACCATTTTCTCCAAGATGGATACTACTTCTCGATTAGAAACATCAGCTTGCCCATTTATCTGTGGATGATACGCTATAAAAATCTTGTGAGATACGTTTGTAGATAGTGGGTTTTTGATAAGGGATAGGATTGTAAAATTTCCCACTGCCTAGCATCATGAATATAAAAGGAGATAAGTATATTTATGCGCATATGCCTAGCTTTATAACAAAACACGAAACACTGTAACTCTACTTATATACTCCCAAGATTCTGAAGGAAGGCCTATCAATGTCTATGGCTACATTGATCTTGAAATTCAAATGGGTTCTGCATATTCCACAACCAAATTTTACATAACAAATGAGGATCTGGGTTACGACATGGTTCTGGGTCGTCTATGGCTATACGGCAACAAGACTGCAGCCACTAAGAAACCTTTATTACCATATCCACCTCAACCAGATATCTCTGCACCTCAGCAGAAGTTTATGACGGATAACCCTCTTTTGTACCTAGAAGAATACCAAGACTTGGCGGCCATGAAACAAGAGCCAGGAGAAAGTGTAACATCATATGTGGAGAGGCATCGTACTCAGGTAAAGCTTACTGAACTCATTTCTTTACCACTCAATGTCCCTCACACCTCTTATGACTGGGGACTTGAGTTTGCTGGAAAACTCAACTCTGCGTTAGCCAGGCGTTATGAATGGGTAGCCTCACCTCTTCAATATTTTGCTAAGTGGATGAAGCAAACTTATCTTCAAGCCCAACATAGTATTGATTCGTTCATCACTCATCTGATGTCTAGTCATGACAAAGAACATCATGGATATTTCCCTATGACACTACAAGAATGTCCACATGTGCCACAGAACCACTCTAAGAAGACTCCCACAAGTCCATATGCTTAGAACGCAAGATCTAGCACAGAGGCGAAGGAAATGCTTTACCAACAACATATATTCAGAGTTAAGCGAGTGAGGGTTAATGTTTTTCAAGTAGGAGACTGGGTTATGAAAGCAGCAAAGCGCAATCGCCACTCTAAGACAAGCTAATTAATGAAGACGGGAAACCGGTAGAAGCAGCAATATAGGAAAAATGGCTCAAGGGATTTGACTGTGAGGCATTTGGCGTTTGAAGCATTTGGCATTTAAGGGTTCTGACTCTCTGAGCATCTAATGCTCGAGACATTCGATGTTTGAAGCACTTAAGGATTTCCATATTTGTTTGTAATTTCAATTCCTACAAAATTGTATGCAATACATTTTGCATTAAGTAGTCAAATTCCCTTTCAGTAATCAAATTCTCAATTGCCTTAATCCAAAAATTCTCTTCTACTCCAAAAGAAAGTCTTCACAATCGTATTGACTAACGCCTACTTATTCAAGTTCAAAACAAAAGCAAATTTAAAGTAAATAAAATCTCCCATCTCTCAACAGTCTAAGTAAAATCCTTTGTCTCTCAAAGCATATAAAATTCTTAAAATAGAATATCAAAGCAAAATTATCTAAGAATGACTTATGTCCATCATTGAAAGCCTTCTTCATGTTATCAAGAGCATTCTTCTCCAACTCCAACTCTTTAGTCAATCTCGCGACCTTTGCCTCTGCTTGTATAATATAATCACTATAAAGAATCGCAATCGCGGTAGCTCGGGACTCTATAACAGCATCAGTCTCTCGACAAAGCCATTCAACACTGAAGTCGTAAAGCTCATAGGTCTCTAAATGAAGTTCCCAATCATCCAATATTTCGTATGAGATAGTGGTCCTCATTGTAGTACACATCTCATGAATGACACGCAATACTGCTTGTACACACCTTGCCAGAAAAAAATATAACTTACTCCTTTTAGGAGAAGTAATATGACCATATTTATGCCACACATGAGTACGATGCCTCTCCACATATGATGTAAGGAACACTGAAGCCACCAATTAGTACATGATATGGAAAAGGATCACTGAATGAAGGATTGAAAGGAAGGTCAGCATTAGGATATTCAATCATCTATGTATCCTCTTCAGTCAAGTCACGGTATAGTACTCTTTTTGATTTCAGCATCAACAATGATCTCATGAGCACCACTATCATGACTCTGAGTATTTTGAACGTCCTCAGCACCGTCTTGGTTTGTAGGAAGGCTCACATCATCATTATCGAGACCGTTTCCGGGTATTTTGCCATTTTCAACCTAATATGCAATTTCATGAGTTAGACTATTTCGAGCATAAAATCCAAGTACAACTAGAAATTTCAAAGTACAAAGGTATTAATGACATAAAGGTTCATTATCAGGTATCCAATACACAAGCAAATAGTCTAAAACACATAAAAGGCATTTTTGCACCAAGACCGTCAGACGCAATTCTGCGCTGCCCTGTACAAAGTGCCGAGCTGGGAGCAATTGATGATGAATTAATGGGTGATTTATATATCAAACTCTTTGTATGGATATCCTATATAAAATATCAAAATTTTACGTCAATCGGATAAGTGGTCTAATAGATATAATTGAAACTGTAAAACTAAGTCAGAGCTGAAAAATTCCTGAATTCTTTCTGACTTCCGTCTGTTTCGCATTTTTGAGGACCTGAATGAGTTCGAAAATCAAATTATTCCAAAGTAGGAGATAGATCATCTCCTGGTCATAAAAAAATTTGGATAGATCACTGAAAACGTACTTTGCATGAAGATTTTACGGCATTTTCAGTAAAGACCCTTAATCTGAATTTTTTTGACGACGAATTATAACGAAATTTTTCATTCATTCACATAAATTTCCATTCATTCTACCATTAAGGGATAAATTTTTATGTTTTTATGAAAATAAATCAAGAAAATGACTTACTTGAGGGTCCCTCAAACCATTTGGGGAGCTAGAATTGCTATCATCACGATTTGATTTTCATCGTTCTCTTCTCCCGCTTCACAGTCATGTTGGATTCTTTCCTCGTCTCTTGAGGAGGCTTGAGGACTTTCATCATCTTTATTATTAGATGGAGTTTCCTCCTAAAAATAACAGCAATAATGATTACTTATATTTCTTCTGAATATCACGGCGAATAAGTGTACAAACAGGGTACTTACGTCAGGACTCTCGTCGTCAACAACGATCGTCTCTTCTTGTGGAGAAAACTGAAGACCATCAAGAATTGAACGAGCAAAACCCTGGAATTAGTATGAGTAAATCTTAGTTTTACATTCTTAAATACGAAAAGAAAAAAGTTTTACAAGATGCAAATATCTACAACTGACCGGAGAGGTAAAAAGGGGATTCATAGTATTTGAGAGCATTATGTCTTCCTGATTTTTAATCCTTATCTCTCTAAGATGGGGACTTTCTTCAACATCAAAAAACTCCCCACTATTACGGTGTCTCACAAAACGATCATCTTACAATAAAGATCGACAGTTTAATCAAAATACCGTCATTCTATTTCTGCAAAGATGAAATAAATAGAAACAAACATTTACCTGCAATGAGAATAGTTTACGCTTATCACTAGGGAGTAATTTCAATCTTGGACGACTAGATATCACTTCGGGAGTATGAGGACCACGTGTCGGTAGTGGAGCAGCATATATGAAGTCATGAAGACGTTCGTGTTGCTGATTCCAGAAGTTTACATAACCTGAAGTCATGAATGTCATTCAATCTGGAGGTAGAGACAAATACTTACTCCTTTCTACGTGAGTCTGATCAAGACGAGACATAAGCTCTTCTGTAGATGGTTTCTCAATCCGACAAGAAGGAGTACCCTGATCGATACCTTTTGGCGAGACGTTTTGTCAATATTATACTCCTATACATGATATTTACTGAGGTTTCGCACCATAAAGTAACTCAACACCAGGATTAGCAGCAAAAGTAGTCAACTGAGCAACATGCGCAGGAATCGGTGCCCATGGGCGAAAATCAAATTCACATTCATTGTCTAGCAAATCAACAAGTCGTAACTTGGGCCGTATCATCTTATTGGACCAGCGTAATATCATAGAATTAGCATATCCCTCTAGAAAAACGTTACGAGAGTTTACTCCCTTCCTTGGATAAGAAGTGCGAGGAGAAGGTCCATAGATTCTGAAGTGTTCCCACAACCATGCTTGAAGGAACAGTGTGTTAACATATGATTCAACTTTCATATAACTGTTAGAAACACTGGTATCAACAACCAAAGAATCCAAGTGAGAATATAAAGAGCCTAAAAACAAGCTTCATATGGGAAGTTTATGAACTTGAGCTAGTTTTATATCGATAGGATCTATGAACGGCTTCATCTGAGAATCGACTTCAAATACGTCTTTGGATAACCACAATGATAAGAAAGCATCTATAGTCAATGTACCATCATCAGGTCTATTTGGATATTTCTTCACTAACCACCAGTACTTCATCCATCGAGCATAACAATCACTTGGACTACTCGATGCATCATTAAGTTCAACCATCTTAAGAACTAAAGTTGCACACATCTTTTGTTCCTCCTCTGATAACTCAACAGAAAGATTACTTGTAACTGGAAGATGTAACAGAGCTGATATGTCCTTTAAAGTAATAGTAAATTCTCCTCATTTACATATAAATGTATAGGTAGGCACACACCATCGAGAAGTTAAATCCACAGGACCCTGAATGTCATGATAAATAAAGAGTTTTCCATATGCTCTCACAGCTTCAGTAATTTGTGCTCTATCTAGCATATTTTGAACATGTTCATGACCAAGCATATGTCTTGTCCATCCTGAAAAGTCTGCCAGAGGTCTTCAAGCAATTCTAAAGTCTATTGGAGAAGGAGGATAATGTCCTCCTTGCAAACAAAATCGGATTATCATCTGTGGAGAAATTATTTTTTTTCTAGTAACATCTTTGGGGTCTATGAGCAAGCGAAACTGATAATCAGACGGACTTCTAACAGTCTTATGAAGCACCAAATAAAAGTCATCATCCATATTAGGTGTATTCTTAATCACTGAGGTATCATCTTCACCGTAGCTAGAACCACAATCATCGCCATCATATGACATCTTCGCAAGACGAGTGCAAATTCTACAATATCTCTATTTTTCAATGCCCTGTAAAAAGAAGTAGAGACACAAAAATATTCATAAAAAGTAGCACAATTGCAGCAAAGCAGTATTTATTATAATTCTAATACTCATGAATCTACATATATCTACTAAAAAACGACATATATGTACGAAAAATGGTAAAACCAAATTTTTAACTGTTTTAGTAGTGTCACTAGCAATTGGTGATGCTTTGAAGACCTTCTCGTTGCTGCAAGAAGGATGCTTGAAGATCTAAGGATGTAGTGATAGTCAGAGCAATATTGGCTAAACTAATTAAAAAAAATTAAAAAAAAAAATTGAACTCATTGTTCACGTAAAATAAAAAAAATATTTTTTTTTTTTAATCTTTGAATAACTCAGTTCACGTAAAAAAATCAAAAGAAAAAAAAAACTTACCGGAATTTGGCCTGAAGTACGCCGGCAGTTGATCGGTCGGTAAGTGTTCCGGCGATTTTTTTTCCCTTTCTAATGATGCTCGGTGATGGAAAAGAGGGAGAGAAGGTGTTGGCCTAGTCGGTGTTGGATGAAGAGAAAATAAAAATAGGGTTTACTCCCTTTTATAATAACTTTCCAAATCTTGGTCCAACAAGGGTTTCCTATTTGGAGTAATGCACCCGTGCTGCAGACGGGTCAATTTTAGTCTCTCTATCATGCAAATCAGCCACGCTTCATTAATTTTTGCTTCTAGTAGTATCAACTATAGCTCCTTCAACGATCGACTCGACATCATTGGAGCATCACCAAATCAGAATATCTGGTAATATCTAACGACTAAGCTTGTTAATTTATTTTACTTATGTCAGTAATAATCACCATTCAATGTTTACTGCAACACATTATTGTACCTTACTAAGCAGAGGACTTAATGTAGATGGTGGACTTTTAATTTTATCATCTCTACCCAGCAGTAGAATCAAAGAAATAATATAATTTTATCTATGTTATTGACCCGGTATCAAAAGCATAAATTTCATACTTTATATTCCGCAAGAGAATTAAAATATCAAAAGCTCACTACAGGAATCTCACATTGATCGTGTACTATCTTTAAAATTGGCAAGGAAAAATTTGATTAACCAAAAAAGGATCCAATCGACCTTTTTCGAAAAGTTTAAAGCAGACGATGTTGTTGGAGCATTAACCCAGGGGATTCATCTCGATCAATTCATATCGACCTTGAAAAGCCTCTCAGCCCAATATTTATGTAGAAAAACATGCTGTCAAAATTAAAAAATGATATTAGAGCCTCACCCGGAAGAGCTCTCAATATTCTACATACAACACTAGTACTGTGCAACTCAGTGTTTACTCCTTTACAATGATAGGGCAGATCCTAGATGAATTAATCACTAGTATAGAGCATCATTGTCCTTAATGTATCACTGGTGCTGATTACAATTCTTTCCCAGATGATCTCTTACTATACAATAAGCATCCAGAACACCTCTTTGCTCCTAGAAAGATTGCCTACTAGTATAGAACAACTTAATTCCTCTTTATATTCCCTGGTTGAATATTTAGAGTGACTTTACATTAATATTCAAACTCTAATTGAATAACATTGATTGATCATAAGGCATAACAAGTTGCGCACTGATGCAATAAGTCGAAACATCACATCTTTGTGTAGGCACTAAGTCGCCGTCGCGCCAAATGAAAATCTAAAGAACCAATAATGATTGGCCGAGCTTAAACAATACATAATTTCAATATTGGTCGCATTAAAATCCCAATATTTTTTCGAAATACAACGAAACCCTAATATTGGTCAAGACCAAGTTTCCGACGTATCAACATAATCATCTTGCAAAAACGTGACAATGGGTCTGGAATGGGGCAAAAAGTTCTAAACAACATATGTTTCCCTACATGTCTAATATGACATACTAAAAGGGCATCACATTCCGAATAACGGTCTAGGAGATGTGATTTAAAACCTAGACGAACTACAATCTGAAAATTATCATAATTTCAGTTAAAAGTTCCTGAAATGTTACTGTTTGCTCCATTTGACGACCGAAACGATCTCAAAACCTAAATACTTTTGCGTAGGGACGTAGTCAGCTATTCCAGGGTTCCGAATTAGGGATGATCATCAAAAATGGACATCGTATGAAGAATCTACATCGTTTGTACAAAAGGACGTCATGTCTGAAATTTTCATAAAAATTAACACCCAAGGGTGTAAATAACAATAATGGTCTTCCAAGCATAGATTCGAATAGCATAGAAGAGAAATAAATAAAATAATAAGAAATAGGGAGATTGTGGGACCGGTGTCAACCGGCCTACCGGCTCTCTGAATCCTTGCCTTGATATTTGAGTTAGGTTCAAGTCTGACATAAATAATATTCTATGACTAGCAACTCGTTTATTTTCAAGCCGGTCCCACTCCCATATTTTCTCCAAAACTTATTATTCTATTTTATTTTAGGGTTTCCTCTTTTCATTGAAATTCTTATGCTCTTTCTATCAAATCCTAAACTATCTTGCTTCGAGGACAATAGCTCTGCAGAGTTATATAGAACAGTCCCGCTACCATTTAATTATAAGATTATTATTTTAATATTCCATAAATTTTGGTTTTCACACCAATTGGCTTTTACACCAAATCCTCTCTTTTAAATATTATTAAAATATTGGTAGGGAGACGACATGGTACGTGAAGCATAGTCCTACTGCCTACCAAATTCGTGTTTAATCCATAATTGGACCTACCTTTGACCGGTCCCACCACCTTGGTCGGTCCTCCTTCTATTGGATTCTCCTTCTTCTTTAGTTGATCTCTCCACTAATCACTCATCTACCTTTGGTCTGTCTGCCATTGATTCATCTGCCATATTAAGGTTTAATTCAATTGATGTCGCTACCAATATTTAAAATAACCTCAATTTTGTCGTACTTTGACGAAACTAAATATTTTACGATTGCTAACACTCACTCGACTTGGTGGTCGCGCAACCTAAGGCCCGAACGACAAACATCATTCGAGTATCATTGCTCCTCAGCTGTCATGATGATACGGCACAACTACCAATGTAACATCAATTAGACTCTCTATGTTTATGACCCATCAAGCTCACTGCTTGTTTCATCATACAACTTATGTTTCATCTATCAATGAATCAAAATGCTAGACTCATCAATATGCTAAGACTAGCAGTCTAGCTAGGCAACGACTGAACGATTAATACATATCTACAAAGTAGACTCAACCATGTCCGAGACATCAATTATATCACATGGGGGGATATTCACTAGGGTTTTGGCCTGGCGGCCTATAGCACGTGCGGTGTAACGATACACCCACGACGAGAAAGTATAAAAGTTGTGTCGACAGTTGAAGAAGTGAAGGGAATAGTGGTTCCACAACTGCCAAGTCCCACTCACACGACGGAGTCGGTTTTCACCATGATCTCCACTTCTCTACTCTTTCACTTCTCTATAACTGTCACCACTTACGAGATCAATGTGTTAACTTCTTCTGCTATAAATAGGTTCTTCAACCTATCGACAAAGGACAAGAATTTCATCTCATAAGAACTCAAAGGATCACAAAGCTATCACTCGTCTTTACAGCAGTTCAAACACATACAACCATTGACATTCAACCTCATTGATCTCAATACCTTCTTTGCTTCCCTCCCTACAGATCATCCCTTGTCCTTCCTTTGTGACTGAAACACGGTCATTTCTTGATTTAGTTTGATTTCGTACAGATTGATCTCTCGAATGTTAAAAATACTTATACAGTACAAATGTTTGATGTTTAATCAATTTGCTATTCAAGTGATTTGCTTCAACTGGCATAGTTTGATCCCTCATTGCTCTGACTAGCATTAACCCTTCTTCACCCTTTCCATTTTTACTCTTAAATTATTTTTACTCATAAACAACCGGGTAGTTTTTCCGTATGTTTTGGGAGTTTCTAATAAGCTACTATTAATGATTTACATTGTTCTGTGGATGAAATGGAAGTTTTTGGCTCGATAAAGCTGGAAAGCAACTGGTGCGATGACCAGTTATGGAAATTGACACCGTTTTAATCACATTTATATTGTTCTGTGGACGACATAAATGAAAATGACGAAGCTACATCGTTCCTGGAATTTTCTATTCTGTATATATGAGTAGTCTCTACCTGACAAAATTAGATAGATATTGATACCAAGCTATCTACCAGTACAAGAAATACGTTGGATAAGATTTGTATGCACATCATGTCAAACGCAAGATTATATATAAGATACAAGAATATTCATTAGCTAGACTGTCATGTATGGGAACGCAGAATTCCACCCCGGGAATACCAAGAACACATGTTCTGCAAAATTGAATAAAATCGCACGAATAACTACAGATTGATGCCACTTTAGTAAAATTATCAATAATGTTCAGAAAACTTAGTTTTTTCGATCTAATTCATTCATAATAATGTTTAAAAAAACTTACTTTTTTTCGATCTAATTCAATCATAATTTGTTCTGTTTCATTTACAAACACAGGTTGAATTCCCACCAACCCTTAATTATCATCTTCGGGTAGACCTGCCAATCTACTTAAGTTTGAAAGTGTTTATAAACTTACTTTTTTCGATCTAATTCATTCATGTATGCTACTGTATTGTTTTGACTTACCCAAGAACATATTAAAAAGAATGATCAAAGCGAAAATGTAATCAAATTAAAAGAAAGATTTACCAAAACAAATTACAAATATTACTTTCACTTATATTTATGTCATCTGTATATAACCATTATAAAAGAATAAGCATCTCAAGAATACAACTGAAAGTAAAACAACTATGCATCAATTGAAATATCAAATGTATCAGTACATCAAAAGAGTATATTTGAGGACCAAAAAGATTGTTCAGTAACCACCACCCCACCCCTGAGTTTCGACTCAGAACTAAGTATTTTACCAACTTACCGGAGAGTGATTCCGCGACTTAGGCATTAGGTCTAAGCTGGTGTACTAGAAGAGAAAGGCTGTTAATTGTTTGCTCCTTCATTGCCCTAAGATGACTTGCAGAAAACATAGAAGTAGCATGCCAGCCAAAATTCAAAGGTACATGCATGGCTTTCAATGCATCAGCTTCCGCTTTGAGTTTCTCTCTATGCTCCTTTTCAGCAAGCCTCTTCCGTTGATTTTCACGCATTTTAATCTCATCCATAAATGGCAACATCGCATCAAGTGGTAACATTTTACTCAAATCAGTCTCACAACTGAAACGTCGTCGTTAAGGAGAAATGACTTAAATAACTATAACGCCTCATCATAGCATCATACTGTGTAACGCTCTCCAGCTGTAAGATCTCACCATCAATTGTCGAAAGAAGTGCATCATAGCTCTCATAGTAATGTAGAAGACATTTCATATTTAATGGATGAAGAATAAGGTGCTGCCAGTAAATTGTTTGTTAAAAAATACTCCCTCCGTTTCTAGAAAAGTGTTACTATCACTTTTTCAATTTAGCCTATTTTAAAGCTAAAATGAAAAAGTGATAGTAACACTTTTATAGAAACAGAGGGAGTATATGATTCCTTTTCCTTGACATAACCAGAGTCCTTTTTGCAGACATTTGTCATCATCATATAAAGAATACAGCACATTTTCTCCAACTTCGGATGTTTCACACGCATCAGAAGTTTGGACCGAGCAATCCTTCCCATACAGCTTTTTACCATTCAGTTTATTTGTGGACTTTAGTTCAAACTCATAACTTGCAGAAGGAGATAAGGATGCAGGCCCACTTGCTTCTTCTAAATAAGAAGCATCAGCACAACAACATTCTAAAATACTGCACCAATACACATTTACATCTAATTAAGAACAACAACATTCTAAAATATCTACAAACTTGTATATGCTAGACATGGGAGCGTCAAACTGATATTTATCAAGCTTAAGGTTTGTGTTGAGTATCCAATGGATAGAAACTGACTTAATCGTGGGGATTGATCCAGATTGATAGTTAGTATGCTAATAAGAAAACAAAAGGGTTCTAAGCATTTTTGCAGTTGTATGACTAATATGTCAACTCAACCCTTTTTGCTTCTAGTTCTAGATGCGTTCAGCAATCTATAATCAAAATCTAAACAATGAGTTGAGGCATTTTTAATTGTACATTTAACAAATATTCACATGATACCAGTGAAGTTTGTTTAGTAGAGTTACCTTTTCATCCTCAAGCATCATAACCCTTAGTTGATCCTTGTCTACTACTGTCATCACACCAGTTCCTGCATTATTCACCTACACAGGGTAATTTTCCATTAGGTGCTGGATTATGTTCAACCACAAATTTGAGCAAGAACTCACAGAGATACAAAATCATACAGAAAGATGGAAATATACTAAGGTTTTAAAGAAATTCTTACCAATATATCAAGCTTTCCAAAATGGTCTTTAAGAATTCAGCCAAGGATGAGACAGAAATTGGATTCATGGCATCTAATTGATGAAAAGTAACATTTGGGAGTCCAGATTTTTTTCAGATTTTTAACAGCTTCAAGACCCGTGTTTCTATCTCTAGAGCTCAATACAACAAAGATCCCATTAGAAGCTAATTGCTTACAAATCTCCAATCCAATAACCTTATTGGCACCTGTAACTACTGCACACCTGAAAAAGGGAGGACTTTGCAGATTACCAAATTGATATCTTGGTAGATTCCTAAATTTATCAGTAAATAATACACCAAATAATTATACAAAACAGCTTATTTATGAATTATACTTACTTGATTTACCGAAGGAGGGATGTTGGCTGTGTGCAATAACTCATGAATCTTTTTATAGGAGAAGTTGCTGACACCTATCAGACTTAGTGAGGCCAAGCTTTTGACACTCTTCCATAGCTGCCCATACAGATTTGTAGTCCCATTGGTGAGTAAGTTGTCCTTATTCCCCAAATCTTTCACAGTCGTCCCTGTCTTCAAGGTTATTGGGTAGTGTATCATATATAGATCCAGATACTGCAATTTCAGATTCCTATATTATACAAAACAAAATCCATCAATCCTTTATATCTAAGAATTCAAGACAATTGTATATCAGTAAACCAGTATGCACAGAAGGCGTAATTTTTTCCTCGAAGGCTATTGCAGTTTCGAAGAAAGATATTACAAAGAAAGACATTAAGGCTATTGCAGTATGGCCTTAATGTTCATAACTTGGGATTGGCTTCATGAAAATTGGGTTACTGAAATGATTCAATCAATTTAAAATCCCAAATTTGACAAACCTGATTCCAAAATCGATTAAAAGATAATAATTTTGAAAAGTGCTAATTTTAAAAACCCCAATTTCAATTTCAAAATCATAAAGCCTAGTTTAAAAATCGAGTGAAAAAACTCCAACTATAAAAACCAATACGGTTAGGGTTCCGTTCTGATATACCTTTTTGATGTTGCGTCAGTCTTCTTCTTCCCCATTTCTTCAATGATCTAAAATCACTGTAATCTGATCTTCATCTTCTAACCACGATATGTTGCAGTGGTGAGATGTCCTTTCAGAGAGATTTGAGCAGTCGCGGGTCGATGAAGTGGGAAAACATAGATTTAGTTTGTTTATGGATGAAAATAGAAGTGGGGAAGCTAGCCAATGAAAAGGTTAGAAGTGGGAGTAATGGGTGGTTTTGGTCGTTCCTGAAGGTTTAATTAAGGTGTAAGCATATTTTGTTTTCTTTTGAGAGAGCTCTATTTCTAATACTCTCACTATAATTGTTTACATCATCAAAAAATGGGATTAAAATGAATAAGGATTGGGTATTGGGTTTCAATTATAATATATAAAGATATACAAAACAAATTTTATAGTTCCTTCAAAAAAAAACACTCAAACCAGGAAGCACTAACACGGACACGATGTGTATGGATATATTTTCGAAAAATTAGGATGCGGATACGGTAAAAAATCAGTGATATTTCCCATTAAAATGTATATATTACAAATGTAATTTTCTCAACAATGCTACTAAATTGCTGAATAAATAACAAATTTGCGTAAGAATAAGCATACACACCAATGAAATAATACATACACAAAAAATTCATACATTATTAATATACATTCATTTAAAATAGTGTGTAACACATGCATATGATGTCACTGACGTTTTTGATGCGGATATACGTTTGTCCAAGTGTCAGATGAGAGTCTGACGCGGACATGTGACCATTTTAGGAGCATTCGTGCTACATAGCCCTCAAACCTCATTCATTTGTAACTAAGAGAAAATATGATAAACAAACAAACCAAGGGGGGAGAAATCGAATAATTATTGAAGCATCCAATTTGAATATTAGCGGAAGACCAATGAACCAGTAACGGAACAGTGTAAAGAATTATTACATTTAGATAAGTTTTCTTCTTTAAGAAGATATGCTCCCATGAAAAAAGAGTAATTTATTCTTCTTTTTTTTGTGACTAACATCAATTCCTCAAACCCTGGTTCTTTTTCTTCTTTTGGTTCTAAAGATTGTCAAAAAAAAAAAACTTCAATCAATTCAAGCCCACTTAAAAAATCGACTCAATCTTTATAAACAAACACCATTAACGTGCAAGGAGATAAAGAGAGACCGATAGAGAACATGAAAAACAATAAAATTGACCTTAGAAAAGAAAAATTCAAAATAACGATGCAAAAAGGAATAAACTAGAAAAACTAAACTTAAAACTTGAAAGACTAGAATAGCTCAAATCCGCTCGTTGAAGCAGATCTGAGCTCGTCGGAGCTCACCTGGATCTAGCCTGAGTTTATTCGGGAATCACCAGAGGTGATAAAGAGCATATCATAACTTTTTTTAGCACAAAAAAATCCTTCGGGTTTTATTAAAGACGTGCGTCCACACTCAAAAATGATATCACCAGTTTGGATGTATGATTTTAGGAAAAAGATAAAGAGTGATATTTAAATGTCTATGAATTTTCTTTCCCTGGGTATTTTTTTAGGTATATATGTAAGTGTTATTGAAGCTTACCTAGTATTTAAAAAAAACGTGAAACTTAACTTGTACGTTCACTACAATAGTATTTTCTTAAAGCGTGAAATTGAACTATTACGTTCCTGACGTATGAATCAACGCAGATCAAAATTTCACCTCATATTCAAAGAGAGAGCTACCCAATAATTCAATTTCACCTCCCAATCCATACACTTGTGAATCATTCAAACTCAAAATTAAGCATTTTAAAATAATAAGCTAATATAGTGAGTTAAAGTAGGAAGTATTTGTTTCTCTTTCATCTTCGACAACATCTCGATGGGTTGACCGAGCCAACACTGGTGAACAAGGATATTTGAGTGGTGGGAAAACGAAAAGCCAAAACGTTTAAAGAAAGATACACTTCCCTATTATACCGGGTTTTTTTGGTTCAAAATAAACTTACGCAGGATTAGTGAACTTGGATTTACAGAGAGTTCTCGAGATATTCAAATCTCTTGTTAGTCGATCGAGACTGTTTTAAAATTTCTAAGAATCTCTGTTATTGGATAGAGACTTCCTGAAAATCTTTAGAATTTTATGTTATTGCATTTACAGGGGGTTACTGAATTATGAATTATAAGGATTTTCAGAGATTCTATAGGAATCAAGAGATTTCAAGTGACTCTCTGAGAGTATTTTAGTGACTTGTAGATGGAAATCCTATGGATTTTTAGAGAATTTTTTTGATTTATATAGACAAAAAACCAATACATAATAATACCTTAACAAATTCAGAACATATACCAACTTTGTAAATAATCCAAATATTTCGTCTTTTATTATGCATGCTACAATTAACATAAGTACGATAAATACCTAATAAAGTATGTGTCAAGTCTTCATACCAAGTGCAACAATTCAAAAAGTTGAGCATAAAGTTGCTCGGCCACTTAGGTGAAACAACATATTAATACAATATGACTTTAATTCTATTATGTATTAGAAAAATGTTTGAATGAGCAATGACACAAAATGGGCAAGGCCAGATACCCAACAATTTGTAAACAACAAGAATGAAAAACATCTTATAGAGATTATCAATAAAGAATCGAAAAATAAAAATAAAAAAATAGGAAAACCAAAGCATAAGAACCATTTCATATGGTAACCCCAAATTCAAAGTCTCCCAAATTTCACCTGTTAAAGAGATATTTTTTCCATACCTATTATCTAAAAAAAGTCTTCCTAAATCTTTAAAAACTACAAATCCCTTACTTTGAAGTATAAGAATTTAATAACATGAGTGTTTGAGCGAGTTTTAATAATTCTCAATCCAATAATAAGGAGTTTTAGGGGTTTTAAAGGACAAAAAATCTCTACGGACTAACAAGGTTATTTGAATGACTCCCTTAAACTTTCAATCGACTAACAAGAGATTTAAAAACTCTCCCAAACTCCCTAAACTTCTTAGTCTTCTAAGCCCATGTTAAATCTTGAAATCAAAGATTTAATGTTTTCGATGGATTTTTTAGAGAATTTTGTGTTATAAGATATCATAAAAATAAAAAAAGTCTCTCCTAAATATGTGATAATTGAGAGACTTTTTACTTAGATTTTTTTTAAAAAAATTGAATATCAAAATAATTATAAATATAACCAAATAAGCTACAATTATACTCGTACAAATAGAGGAAAAAAACGGTATATGTTATCTTCCAAACTACATAAGAGTGAGAGGTTATAATCCCATATCTATGTTCATGTTTTTTCCATTTTAAATATTTAGTTGACAAATATAGTTATAATTTGCATGCATAAACTTATAATTTTTCATTAAATTATTTATATATTTATTTTATAAAATAATTTTTTTTTGCTAATTTTTTCCTATGTGATTTTGACGAGGTGTTGAACTCCAAAAAAAAAAATTCTTTATTTCTCTTTATACTAACTAGTAGTACAAGGATAAGCAGGTTCATTCCTAAGGAAGAGTTGAGTTAAAATTGTTGTGACGGATCGGAAAATCCAGAACTCTCCGACGCGCCACTCGAAAGTGACAGTAACCGGGCCTTAAAGCTTTACTTTCGCTAGAAATATGCAGGTCGATTCAGCTTTTCCAATCATGTTTTACAAGCATGGTACTCGAAACGTAGTTTCCATATGTCGATTCACACTATTCCAGACTTACCCTTGTTCTGAAAAGGGTGCAAGGCCATAAAAGCCAATGATGATGCCTTCGGTATGCATCAAATACCTCCGAGCATTGATCAGGCCTAAGTCATGCCTTGGACTAGCACATACACCATTTTAGACATATTTTTTTTCCTTTTCTTTATTTCCTTGCTTCTGTTCCGACCATGCGATGGGTGCACGCACCGACCTTGTTCTTACTAATGGTGCATCAACCAGGCATATAGCATTTGTATCGTATAGCTTGATAGGAAGTTTGAACACCCATCAAATGTAAGCAACTACCTCATCAAGTGTGGCAACAATCATCTCTTGCTTCGCACTGCCGAACCAAATGATATGAGTTATCAAAATATCACAATCGTCTCCAAATTAAATGATATGAGCGACAAGATATTGCACCTTAATGCATTGTATTGTGTATGCCTACGTACTAAATCCGTACCTTAAAAGGATCAAATATGAACGTAATTCATCTGTAAGGTTATTTTGAATGAGACAAGCAACTTAAGCTTATTAAGGCAAAACCAAATATTGATGCCAAAAGACCGATTGTGACAGACCGGAAAAAATTTCGCTTCCAACAGTTCGAGTTTCAGTCCATTAGGCCAGCTCCAACTTTCTGATACGCCACTCGAAAAAACGGACTTTCAAATTCTTGGGACCAATTCAATTTTTCCAAACAAATATTCATCGATTTATTCCAAATTGCTTTACAAGCATGCAACCATAACTTTTATATTTCAAGGGTCACCGAATCCTACATATGATTTCCACCGTTTCATTATGAAGATATAATATCTCCTGCCCGAGTGGTCGGACATCAGCCACTATTACAGCTAATGATCTTCCGGGTTGCCACTCGTAAGTGGGAGCTAGCAGACCTGACAACACACACCGTTTTACCGACGAGTGGGGATGATCAGTCCCGTTGTCGATCACCGTTTCAACGACGGTCTTCCGGATAACCACCCGTAGGTGAGAGCCCCAGTAGGCCCGGCAATTCATAGTATTAGGTCAAGCTCAACAGACCATCTTTTACAAATGATATGAATTTCTAGTAATCATTTCCAGATCAATGGTATGAACTGTCGTTATAGACAACCATTCTTCTCAGATGATGTGAATTGCCTCTAAATGGCAATAATCATCTTCAAGTCTCATTTGGTGATATGAGTTAGTATCCAAAAATCACCCTTTATTTATTATTAGATGATATGAACAACTCGAAGAGGTTATAATCATCTCTCAAGGTAGTATAAACAGCCATTAGGCTAACTGCAACTACCTCTTACCAACGATATAAATTGCAAAGATTGCAATCATTTCCGATTAGATGGTATGAACTGCTTGGCAGTAACCAACTCTTTTCCGACGATATGAACAACCTTAAACAGTTGTGCTGAACCGCATAGCAGCTGCCTACGTACCCTCTCTGTTGCTCGAAGGGATCAAGCACGACCGTAGTTCATCTTATTTTGTTCAGATAGTATGAATTACCCAGAAAGGTAGCAACTATCTCTTTTTAGATGATATGAACTACTCTGTTGAAGTAGCAATCATCTCTTATGTTAAATAGTATGAACTACTCACGGTAGCAATAATTATCTCTACTCATTAGTCCCACTTAGGAATGGGAAAGTCTTTCATTGGGAGTTTACGCAATGCTTCAAGGTTTTGTAACTCGCTTCAGATAAATAGATCATTGAATACTGACCAACTCCTTCCATGGCAACTTAGATTCATCATTAACAAGACATAAATATATCTATGCAAGTCTGACCATATAAAACATCACCCAGAACACCGTACGAGTAGTTTTAGACTAAAACATTCCAATACCATAAATTTACAGATCATATATATTCATTTTCATTTAGATATGCTATAAATTAACACAACTAAGAAATTAAATGATTAGATATTATCTCATAGATATAACTAAAATGATTCTTCAATATTATCACATAGAAATGACTTGAATCCTAACCATTATAAAAATCTAATCATCAACAAAAATTGAGTAATTTAAGAATGAGTTCCCTTTTCATACCACTAAGACCATACGAACTTATTAGTATAGAAATGAAGAAATAATCTCAATAGCCATACTAAAGCATAATGTTAAAACAGAAGATAAATTTGGGGACTGCGTGTCATAACAGCAACAATCCCCACCTTAACACAACGCAGTTCAACCATCAATGCATGTTTAAGTCCAACCGTTTACCACCAAGATAGAAGAAGCATGAACAGAAAGAATATACGGCTTAGAAATCCCAAGAGAAGCAAGTACATAGTTATAGACTACACTTGATAGTTCACTACGCAAATTCTAAATTTATATTAAATGTGTCAAACTCATTTCAAGATAACGATATCTTAACAAGTAAAAACTACCATCAACCATCGTACTGAAGGGGTAAATCTTAGTCCACTTTAGCAACAGTGCACCAATGTTCAAATAAAATAAATATAAATATACATAAATTAGCACACACAGGCACACATACATAAATTAGCAACGAAGCTAAAATATCATGATGATCAAGCTACAGCTACCCATATTTGTTCAGTTAGGATTTTCATGTAATTATCCGTCAAGGGTAAAATAAATAAAATACAGAATCGACTCATTTCGTTAACCATTTTCCTAAAATGATATGATATAACGGAAGTAAAATAAATGAACTTAATCACTTAAAGAAACGTAAGAGTGTAAACAAGACTCACTGGTCACCCCTAAATTTTAATTCTAAAGCTAAAGGGACTGTGAGGTTCAATTGTCTACTATCTAAGGGTATCCAGCCACACGTAAAGATACTAAGCAAGAATAGTAAAACAAGAAATATTGTTCCATTTCCCCATTGTCGTACCCGCCAGTACAAAAATGGAAATGCATTAAAAGGAAAATCAACAAGCTATGAAAACCATCTATTTGTTTATAGAAATAGAACAACGATATAATTTAAGGCCAATGACAAGGATAGAGTAACTCCCAAAGAATGAAACACTCATATGCACATAAAAGTATGCAAAGGAGATCAAAATGAAGTTCCCATGAACCCACAACTCATACGACTGGGATATCGTAGCACCGTACTAGCTAGTAATTTTACAGGAACCCATACTGTCAATAATAATTCTAAACATATATGAAGACAATCTTCGTGTACCGTCAGCACAAGCATTCAACCAAATTAAGTAAGCATTAGTTATATCGAGTTCCGCCAAGAGAGTTAAACACACATTATGCAAGACATCGCGCTCACAATCTACAAAATAGATAAGTGAGGATTTATCACAAAACTTTGAGGTCTCACAAACAAGCAAACTAAATCCTTTGGTTCTTACTAAATATTTCAAGTCTAACTCAAATGTTCCATATAATTTCCATATTCTCAAGACGTCACCAGCACCTTCATTTGAGTGAGTGAAGGCTTTAGTTTAATGAACAAACGAGTATATAAGAAGGCTGCCAAGCAGTAAATTAAGTAGAGTTATAGAGCGCATGCATAAATAAATACATAGCAAATTAAGTACAATGGACACAACATACTCAAGTGCACAGTTCACAAACAAGATCGAGTACGCAACATACTAAAATGACAATTATTTGGCCTTAGTGTAGCTTCTCAAAATGCTTGGGAACTCTAGACGATGTGATATTTCCATCCGGGTAGTTGTTACAGTAATAGTTATTATACCAATCAAGTGAATCCAAAAATAGCCATAGTAATAGCTAAAGTAGAGTTCCAAGTATATGAACGATTATAAGCTAAAAGAGGGACTTTATTCAAACCTCGACTGTCAACCTTCGTATAGAAAAGGAACCAATGGTCCTGTAGCCTACTTCGACTACCATTTGTAGTAAGAACCAATTCATTTCTAAGACTACAGATTAAACCGAAATTTAATGCTAACACCATTAAATAAGACTACTCCATGAACCAAATTCATTTACAACCTCAAAACATCTATGCAGTCAACACAAATTAAAAGAGAGCAATATGAATACTCAATCCAAGACAGGAAATAAATCTTACCACACGCCATTTGACTTGACTTAGAGAAACCTACATCATCACCCGCCACCTTCATTTATCTTCCCTTTTTTTTCCGGGGCTTTTGACAAACAGATCACGGGCGTCTAGCTATTGGTGAAGGGATGAGCTTGTTATGGTACTTTTAACCTCCCTGATCCCTTTAAAATTTAAATTGTATCCTTTTTACTCATCTTAGAACAACATATCCAAAATTCAGCAAGTTCTAACGGTTCATTAAATAGATACATACTTACAAGCTGACTACTTTTACTATCAATACACAGAACTCAGTCCCGATTCTCCCATACTTTGGGGCACCTAAATGATCAGAACTTCATGAAATTTTTACAGTAAGTTACCTACATAGATACAAACATCATACTAAAATTTCATATTCATATGATAAAAAGATATTCATAAACTCAACGAACAGTTGGCTGTCCAGGGTTTGAATCCAGCTAACTGCAGTCTCAGTTTATCCAAACTTTGAAATAGTAATTGAGACCTGATCCTCTTGAAATATTAGTATTACATCTAAAACATAACGAAGTATGACATACTCAAATTTCATCACAATCCAACCACTGGATCTAAAGGTAATATTAAAACTAAAACAGACTTTTAAGGGTTACAAGTGACAAAGAGGATATGAGTAATTTTCTTCAATACAACATGAATTGGGTAAAACTATACAAACCCATATTGTTAATTTAAATGACTTGAAATTTAATCAATGAATTATGAGAAATCCCCAAATATCATAAAACCCTAATTTGAAAAATTCAACAATTTTGAATTCAAGAACAATTGAAATCAAATATCTAAACCACAACTACACGACGATTACGAACTACCCATTATTCAAAATCAAAGAACATCATCAATTATGAACAAAGGTTTAGGGCATGATGAAATGAAATTAAGAAGAAGAAGTTCTCTCATACCTCTTTTGCTACTCCAAATATAAGATTTCACTACAAGCACACTATAGTAATGAAATTCGTCTTATATAACTACCGATTTCTCACAAATTTTTTTGAGTTAGTTCCTCTTTTGATTTTATTTTTTTTTGGGTGGAAACGAGTTCATTAGCTCGTGAAAAAGAAAGAGAATGAATGTTCACATGATATTATGTATTTGGTCAACATATACGACCATTTTACCCCATGACATGTCTAAAAAGAGTGACACGTGGGTGTCGCATAAATAATTTATTTTTGTTATTAATTTTTGGAATAGGTCACAACCATTTTCGGATCGGTTTCAAATTAAAAATCTGCATATAAAAATATGGAATATTACACCTATCGTTTCGAAAGTATATGCTTAGGCATATAAAATCCGCATCTAATAATTTCCAATTTAGGCATATATGTCTGGTTGATGCACTCTTGGCAAGAGCAAGGTCGATGCATGCACTCAACGCATGGTCCGAACAGAATTAGGAAAATAAAGAAAAAAAATAGGTCTAAAATGGCCTATGTGCTAGTCCAAGGTATGATTTAGGCCTGGACAATGCTCGTAGGTATTTGATGCATGCCGAAGGCATCATCATTGGATTTTATGGCCTTGCTCCCTTTGCAGAACAAGGGTAAGTTTGGAATAGTGTGAATCGACATATGGAAACTACGTTTCGGGTACCATGCTTGTAAAGCATGCTTGGAAAGGCTAAATCGACCTGCATTTGTCTAGCGAAATTGAAGCTTTAAGGCCCGATTACTATCACTTTCGAGTGGCACGTCAGGGAGTTCTGGCCTTTGCGGCGCATAGCGCTGGGGGCGGGATTTCCCGTCCATCACGGTTGTCAATTCAAGTTTCTGAAAATAAAAGTAATGCAAAACATATGAAAACAAATAATATTAATGTAAATGATAGACATGGGAATGATTAAGGAATTCATCTCAATCAATGAAATAAAGCACAATCGATTTACCAGTATATTTCTCTCAATATCTCGTTTATCACCATCCTAGAATAGTTATAGGTTCAATTATCGTAATCAATTCCATAATCACCTACTAGAATAAGTTCTCTAGTTGATATTATCTAATTGGACTACCTAGAATAGGCTTTCCAAATGTAATCGCATTGGAAGCAATAAGTTCAGTGAATAAGGGTAAGACTTAGCCACACACGCATAAGTTCGGATTGTTAGCTAAGGCAATTTTCTAATTTTCAAATATTTAATAACATCCCGCCTTAAATAATCGAATTACTGCTTTTTGTTTTGAACTCTAGACAACTATAGGTTGAAGAATTTTCAACTAGCAATAAAACCATCAACTAGATGCTCAATTACGCACTCGAGCAAGTAGAAAACAATTTATATGAGATTCACGGTAAAAAAAATAACAACAAATAAAATAGAGATTGAAATAAATTTATTAGAAATTAATTAGTAACTCATGTTCATGACATCAAGTTTAACCCTAATCACATAAGAACTTAGTTACACATGATGGAGTTCATATTCACCATTATCAAAAACAAATAATTTAATAATTTAAGGAACAAGATAACTCGACAAACAAATTGCGGCTGGTGATATGAATGTGAGAATGACAGTTGAAGGAATGCAGCTGAATTGGTAGCGTTGCAAACTGTGTATGCTTGCTGCTATTGAGGTAGCTGCGAACTGGATATTATGCCATGGTCATGGGGACACGATGTTATGCTCTGTCCTGAAGGACACGACGTCATAGTCCTCAGGTACCCGACGACATGCTCGGTTCTCAGGGACACGATGCCATGCTTGCCCCTTTGAACACACGTCAACCCCTACTTGGTCCTTGAAAACATAGCGCCAACCTTGCTTAGTCCTCGAGAACATGATGCTAATCCCATGCTCGGTCCTTGAGTACTTTTGCATGATCTTGACTTCAGATCCTTCCAAGCTTGTGTCATTCCCAAGACTGCGCACATCCAGGTTTGTCGCTTCCAAGTTTGTGTTATTTCCAAGTTTTGCCGCTTTCAAGCTTGAGCACTTCCAAGCTTAAACTAACTAACTCTACTAGATTAAACACTAGTAGTTTGATTATTCGAAAGAGTCATTCATATGACCCAACCATCAAATATACGAGACATCAAACGTGTCACGGGGGGATACTCATTGAGGTATTAATCTGGCGGTCTATAGCTTGTGAGGTGTAACTAAACACCCATGATAAGAAGGAATTAAATAGAACGTTACTAGTAGAGAATATAATGATCATTACAGTTACGGGAATTCTCTGATCCATAACGGGAGTTACGGTTTCAAGAATTATCCCAGCAATAATGGGCATATTCGTAACCATGTTTTCCACCTCACTATCTCTCCATCTCTTCCATTTTCTACGAGATCAAGTGTTCAGACACTATAATAGAAGACTTATTTTATCTTCAGAACAACACGCAAGTTTAGAGATAACAAGTTTATGGTAGTCTATCAAGCCATCATAAACCACCTCATCTTCTCTACTTGAACATCACAGTAATTCGAGATCTCCAACTAGAACTCATCAAGCTCTAATCTCATCCTTCTCTGCTTCCCTCCCCAAAATCAATCCTTCTCATTCTCTGTGATCGAAGTAAGTCTTGAACGGCCATTTACTTAGTTTAGGATAGCTTTGTACAATTTTGATCTCTCGTATTCTTTACGATTTACCCTTTCACCCTTTTATCTGTTTTTCTACTAAAACACAACCATTGTTCACGAACAATAAAATAAAGATAAGAAACTAAACTTTGAAATCAGAATTACCTCAAATAATTTCAGAAAAATACCTTCGTTGTAATATTACGAATTCCCAAAATTCCAAGAACGTAACTTGAGCTCTTGATGCCAATTGTTGCGCTAAAATCCGTGGAAGCGATTTGCACAGCTACATAATAGTATTTTAATAGTTACAAAAAACACATATGAGAACAAGACTTTAATGAGGTTGAATCCTCGGGAAGAAATAAGAGATTTTATATACTTTGTGTACCAACACGATTGATTTGATGATGACGATGCGAAATAAGACAAGAACATCAAAAATAAAATAATGGAGACAAGAATTTAACTTGGTTCGGCGAGTTATGCCTACGTTCACGGATGAATCCCCTTAAGGAAAGAAGTTTTATTGATATAAGTATTACAATGGTATTTCTCTGGGTTAGAAAGCATAGAAAGAACTCTAAGCAGATGAAATATGGTGAAAGTGGGTAGACCTTGTTTACCTTTTAAGTTGGATTTCAGCCCATATTTATAGGGAGAAATCAAATTTGATTGTAGTTATCTCAAATAACCACCTAGATTTGTAGTTATCCTAAATAATCACATGGATTGTACTTATCCTTTAATATTTGTATCTATCCAAGAAGATCCATGTCTATCTTCTTTGTATTTGTATTTATATTGAAATATCCTTGAATATCTTCCCAAAATTTATGTCTATCCTGGAAGATTCATATCTATCTCCCCTGGATTTAAGTTTGCCCTAGAAAATCCTTATTTATCTTCTCAGGATTTGGGTTATCCTAGAAGATCCTTGTCTATCTTCTAGGATTCGTGTTTATCTCAAATAGGCTCCCATAATAAGCCCAGTAAAAATAGGCTTCCACAATGAGTCAACTGGGCTTCACAATAAGCCCAGCAAAAATAGCCTTCCACAATAAGCTAACTGGGCTTCCACAATAAGTCCATCAAAAATAGGCTTCCACAATAAGACAATTAGGCTTCCACTATAAGCCCAGTAAAAATAGGCTTCCACAATAAGCCAACTGGGCTTCCACAATAAACCCTGTAAAAATAGGCTTCCATAATAAGCCAACTAGGCTTCCAAATAAGCCCAGCAAAAATAGGCTTCTAAAATAAACCCAGTAAAAATAGGCTTCCGTAATAGGCCCGGTAAAAATAGGCTTCCATAATAAGTTACTGGGCTTTCACAATAAGCCCAATAAAAATAGGTTTCCACAATAAGTCAGCCCAGCTTTCATATTAAGCAAAACTATAACTATGAAGTGGCATGTGCAACTCATAAATGTACTATTTGATAATGGTTGAAACATCGCCCTCTCTTATTTTTCAACTCGTCGATGAATTAAGAAAATTAAAATCCAAACTGATCTCCATCTAATATAAAATAATACCCCCAAGCTCGTTGTAGAACTACACCTGATATGGGCTTAGTATTAAAAGACAATAGGTACCGAGAAGATACGGCGAATCAGGTGACCGAACCATCTGGTTTGAATTTTCTTCATTGGTACATATACCACAAGGAAATTACGTTATAAAAACATTGAGATGGTTTGTCCGCCTTTAAATCTCTAACTGGCCGAGTCCATTATAGATGGGCCCGGGTTAGTGACCCAGCTAGGAATGGCACGTGGGCTTGGTGGTGCAACAAAACTAAGTTTCTATTGAAACTCAGAACTGGGAGTATCCGTAGCTTAGTTGTTCATAGCTCTTACGTAGCCACTCTTCCCAGCTGCGTGTTGCCCACTTCCTGCTTGCTCCATGGCCTGAGGTGGAGGGTATGTAGCTCCATTGCAAAGCCATCATATCTGCTAGTCTTTCCACATAAGTTAGTTGTTGCTGTATTTAATCCGTACGTACCATCACATCTTCTTGTTATGTAGCCGCCATAGAGTTTGATTCCTAATACAATTGAGCCTTGTACTTAGGAATTTCAATCTTAATGAAACTCGAATACTTAGAGTTTGTTCCTTGTGCGAACACTCAAGATTTCACTTATATAAGCGGCACATCGTTCATGACCTCAACCATATTCACGCCTCTAATAGAAGTTCGCCTCCTCAAGTAAGTACCTTCACCCTTCTTTTTGTAACTCAATTTTCTTCCGTTCCTTTACTGTTTCATGAGATACTTTCACGTCTACTCGAGTTTGTATTCTATTTAATAGCCTGCTTAATTTCATGTTCGAAGCTATTCTGAATTCTTTTTAGGCGCATGAACAGATTTTCTTAGCTTGGACGCAAGCTATGGAAACATACTCCCTGTTAATTCATATATAGGTTTCAAAAAAAACACATACATAATCGATCAGCACGGAGTTCCGTATGAGAAGTTTGATGAAATTCTTAAATCTATGACACCTAAGATGCATACTAACTGTGTTGGCGATAACCTATTCAACTGCTTTGATTGAATCTGTTGAGCCCATTAGAGACTAAATTGAATCCCCTGGGGTCATATGCATAAGGATTATCATCACTCAGCTGAAGGAAATGTTAGAGAATATTCCTGTAACAGTAAGCAAACCAAACAGAAACTTGAAAGAGATTAATCGTTAGAACAAAACAGCACATTTCAGATAATCACACACACACAGAAGATGGAGTCGCCTGTTCGACAGACTGCCCTTAACTCGATATTTGTCGGGTACACCTCGAGAAAGAGTATTGCTATACCACTAGTAAGGACAAATCGAATCAAGGATAAAACCACCTGATACCAACCCAGCTAGCAAAAACTCGTTGGCCCGTTGCGAACTTAACAACAGAATAAGAAAGAAATTTTGTTATCTACGTGCTCAAAACAAAGCAAGAAGAGGGGAAAAGTCGACAGGATAGTAGCTGCGTCTGGGGTAAGTGAAAAACTGATTTTTGTTTTTCTTTTATAGGAGAAGAAGACTGTTGATTTTTCAAACAGTCAAAATTCATTTAATTCAACATATTTAATTCGAGATATTTAATTAAAAGATCTTGTTTATTAAACCTGATTTAATTTTATAAATACAAAACGGTCAAATGTTTAATGTATAGAATTAAAATATAAAACCGTTGGATCTTTGATGGGTACACGTATGCACTCGCAGGCACACGCCAGGCGCACGCCGGAGCACACGCCGAGCTCGCGCCAATGCTCACGGCAAGGCACACGTAAGCTCCGCAAGCCCACGGTGCTTCGGTGCGAAGCAGCGCACATGTGTGCATTTGCCCACTAGTCCATTTCCTAAGTCCATACCCAATCCACTAGTTCTTTTTCCTTATATAGAACGTTTTTGGTCATAAGGATAAACCTCCTCCTTGGTTTGCCCAATATGGGACAAACCAGAGGTTTCTCATTCACTAAGAAGTGAAAATAGATGGCTTTGTTATTTCCACCCCAAGTTTGGACTAGTGACCCTAGGTCCCTTTAAGATATATTAAGTAACAAAATTAATTTTAAGTAACAAATCCATTTTTAATTCTAACAATCCCCCACATGAATGAAGTAAGCGATAAATCAGAAAACCGGAAAACGAGAAATACCTCTTAAGCAATAGGTGTCCATAAGGAATTGAACCTGTGCTTAGTGAGAAGTACCGGAACTACTTGATGGACAGTGAACGCGATGTCTTGAACTTCCATAGTTTGGTGTAATTCATCAATAGATCCTTACGCAAGATATCTCTCAAGAGTGCTGTTAAGTTCACGTCGTTGTGTCCGTTTTGGCTCTGGACGTATCCCGTTTCTCAGAATGCTCTAGAGAATCAGCTCAATTCTCATAGGAAGCGAACCACTTCCTCATTCAGATAGGTGAGTTCTATCAAGAGTGTTAACTGCTACACCCCATTTCAACCTTAAATAGAAATTATAGAACTTATTAAGACTTTACTATAAGTCATGCTCACATGTAGTCACACTATCACGTCTACACCATAGGGAAGGGACAGAGAAAATAATTCCCTGATAGTGTTTAATTTTTACCCGCCACAAATTAGTTGTCTCATTCAAAACCTTGATCTTGGGATCTCCAGTCAGCAAGGTTGAGTATCCTTCATGGCAAGTTTTAATTTATGAGCTTAAGTCCCATCCCCCTCGATGCATAACTAACTATCTCCTTGGACAAGCCTTTCGTCAAAGGGTCCGAGATATTCTCCTTAGACCTCACAAAGTCAACAGAAATAACGCCAGTTGAGATTAGTTGTTTTAGAGAATTGTGTCTTCTCCTAATATGAATAGATTTTCCGTTATAGTTGATGTTTTTAGCATTAGCTATTGCATCTTGACTATCACAATGTATAGATATAGCTGGCACAGGCCTATGCCAGAGAGGAATGTCTTCTAAAAAATATCTTAGTCAAGCGGCTTCCTCTCCTACTTTATCTAACGCAATAAACTCGGATTCCATAGTGGATCGAGCGATACAGGTCTGTTTGGAACTCTTCTAAGACACTGATCCACATCCTAAAGTGAATACGTATCCACTCGTAGACTTAGACTCCTCTGAGTCTGCTATCCAGTTTGCATCACAGTATCCTTCAAGAACAGCGGGGTGTCTTTCATAACTCAAACGGTAGTTTAAAGTGTATTTAAGATACCTCAACACTCTGAAAAGTGCATCCCAATTCTCATGTCCCGGATTACAGGTATACCTACTTAGTCTACTCACAGCATAGGCAATGTCTGGTCTTGTGTAGTTCATTAAATACATCAGACTTCCTATGACACGTGAATATTCAAGTTGCGAGACTCCATTGTCTTTGTTTTTCTTGAGTTTGCAAGAAGGGTCAAATGGAGTACTTGCTGGTTTACTATCAAACTGGTTAAATTTCTTAAGAACTGATTCAACATAACGAGATTGACTAAGACTGAATCCATTAGACTCCTTTTAATTTTCATCCCTAGGATTACATCAGCAGGACCTAAGTCTTTCATGTCAAAGTTCTCACTCAACATGTTCTTAGTGGAATTAATGATTTCTAATGTTGTACCTAGTATAAGCATATCATCAACATACAAGCATACAATCACACAGGCATCATCGATAGATTTATTGTACACACATTTGTCAGCTTCATTTATTTTAAATCCACTAGAGAACATTACATGATCAAATTTCTCATGCCATTGTTTTGGTGCTTGTTTCAAGCATATAAAGACTTTTTAAGTCTACACACTTTGTTTTCATAACCCTTCACTACAAAGCCTTCGGGTTGGTCCATATAAATTTCTTCATCTAATTCACCATTTAGGAACGCAGTTTTTACATCCATTTGATGTATTTCTAGGTTATGAATTGCAGCGATTGCAATTAGCATCCTAATGGAAGTAATTCTAGTGACTGGTGAATAAGTGTCAAAGAAATATACACCTTCTATTTGTTTATAGCCCTTAGCTACTAGTCTAGCTTTATACTTTTCCACAGTTCCATCTACCTTACGTTTTCTCTTGAAGATCCATTTACAACCTATTGGTTTGCACCTAGAGGTAAATTTACTATCTCCCAGGTTTCATTCTGAACAATAGAATCCATCTCACTAATAGTGGATTCTTTCCACCATGGAGCTTCAGACGAAGTCATGACCTCTTTATAGGTTTGTGGATCAGTTTCAACTAAACAGGTTATGAAGTCTGGCCCAAAAGATTTTTCTATTCTAAGTCTTTTGCCTCTTCTAGGTTCATAAACAGGTTCATCTTCTTCTATCTGTAAAATATGGCTAGAAGAATGGACATCAAGGGGATCATCACATATCATGCGAGATACAGATTTCAACGGAAACACATTTTCAAAAAATATAGCATCCCTAGATTCCATAATGGTGTTCACACCAATTTCTGAGTTTTCAGAACTCACAACCATAAACCTATAAGCAGCGGTGTGTTCGGGATATCCTATGAAGACACAATCAACTGTTTTAGGTCCTATTTTAGTCCCTCTTAGGTGGAGGAGTAGAGACCTTGGCAAAACACCCCACACTTTGAGGTATCCATAAGAGGGTTGTTTGCCTTTCCATAATTCATACGGTGATTTGACTGATCCTTTAAGGGGCACTCTGTTCAGGATATAGCAAGCTGAGAGGACGGCCTCCCCCCACAAGTTCGCCGGTATTCCTGAACTGATTAACATGGCATTCATCATCTCCTTAAGGGTTCGGTTTTTTCGTTCAGCCACTCCATTAGATTGTGGTGAATAAGGAGGAGTTACCTCATGAATAATGTCATGTTGTGCACAAAAGTCTCCTATAGGGATTACATATTCACCCCCTACGGTCAGATCTAATCGTTTTAATTGTGGTGTTCAATTGGTTTCTACTTCTAATTTATATAATTTAAATGCTTCTAAAACATCATCTTTTCCTTTAAGCAAGTATATAAGACAGTATCTAGTACAGTCATCTATGAAAGTGACAAACCATTTTTTACCACCTCTGGTTTAGATTGATTTCATATCAACTAAGTCTGAGTGAATTAACTCTAAGGGATTAGAATTTCTGTGGACATTTTTCTTAAAGGGCTTTTTTACATATTTTGATTCTACACAAACTTCACATTTATGTTCATATTCCAAATTTAATTTTGGAATGCAGTCATAGTTTGCCAATTTGTTCTTTATAATTTACATGACCAAGTCTACCATGCCAGATATTCAATGAGACAACAACATAAGAAGAATCAACTTTATTAACTTCAACAGAGGTTACAGATAATTTGTATAGGCCTTCAGCCTAATAGCCCTTTCCCACAAAATCCTTTCCCTTAGTGATAATCACTTTCCCAGACTCAAATACAATCTTAAATCCCTTATCATCTAGCACACCACTTGAAACGAGATTCTTGCAGATGTCTGGCACGTGTAAAACTTCATTCAATGTGAGGATTTTCCCAGAAGAGAGCTTCAACGAAATTTTTCCTTTTCCTGCAACCTGTGCTGCAGATGAATTACCCATATAAAGTTTTTCTCCTTCTCCTACCGTCTGATAGGAGGTGAACATGTCTTTACTTCCGCAGACATGTTTGGTAGATCCGGAGTCTACCCACCAGTCTCTCACATTGATAACTAAGTTAACCTCAGACACCGTGCCAGAAAACTCATTTTTACTACTTTCAACTAAATTTGCATTTGTTTTCTAAAATTCGCATCTTTGCGTTTTCTACAATGAATTGCCATATGGCCAGACACACCACAAACATAACATACTCCCTTAATTTTACCAATAGCAGATTTTGGTTTTTGAAAAGTACCTTTTCTTTGTGGGCCAGGCTTGCACTTGTTGTGGTCCAGACTTAGAGTAGAAATTTGTGTTCGAGAATGTGAGCTTTGTTTGACATGTCTCTTGCAGAAGAAACATTCTTGTCCTTTGAACACAGCAATTCTTCAACTTGGATTTTCTTGCCAATTCTACCATGGAAATTTCACCAGTTTCATGCCTTAGTCTTCTCTTGTATTCAGCCCAGGAATTTGGCAATTTTTCAATAACAACAGAAACTTGAAATGTTTCGTCAATAACCATTCCTTCACCAATTTCATTAATAATTTTTTGCATCTCCAGAAACTGATCAACCACTGATTTGTCATTCATCATTTTATATTCCAGAAACGTGCAACCAGGAATTTTTTTTACTTCCTGCTGTTTCTGCTTCATATTTATCTTGTAGTGCAGTCCATAAATTGTAAGCATTAAAATTATCCTTAGCATTGTAAAAATCATATAAAGCATCTTCTAGGCAGTTTAAGATATGATTTTTGGCCATATAATTACTTCTCTTCCAACTTTCTAAGTCCTGTAATTTTTCAGGTTCATTCAGAGACTCATCAAACGGCTTCAGAACCATATCATCTAGCATGTGGAAACTCAGGAAAAATAACATTTTTGACTGCCATCTCTTGAAATCCTTTCCAGAAAATTTCTGAGGTCTGTCAACATCAGTCTTCACCATTGTTACAGAAGTAAAATTTTCAAATTAAACAAGATATCGAGTTAAGAATGTTGAAGAATATTCCTGTAACAGTAAGCAAACCAAATAGAAACTTGAAAGAGATTAATCGTTAGAACAAAACAGCACACTTCAGACAATCACACACACACAGAAGATGGAGTCGCCTGTTCAACAGACTGCCTTTAACTCGATATTTGTCGGTTACACCTCGAGAAAGAGTGTTGCTATACCACTAGTGAGGACAAATCGAATCCAGGATAAAACCACCTGATACCAACCCAGCTAGCAAAAACTCGTTGGCCCGTTGCGAACTTAACAGCAGAATAAAAAAGAAAATTTTTTTATCTACGTGCTCAAAACAAAGCAAGAAGAGGGGAAAAGACGACATGATAGTAGCTGCGTCTGGGGTAAGTGAAAATCTGATTTTTGTTTTTCTTTTATAGGAGAAGAAGACTGTTGATTTTTCAAACGGTCAAAATTCATTTAATTCAACATATTTAATTCGAGATATTTAATTAAAAGATCTTGTTTATTAAACCTGATTTAATTTTATAAATACAAAACGGTCAAATACTTAATGTATAGAATTAAAATATAAAACCGTTGGATCTTTGATGGGTACAGTATGCACTCGCAGGCACACGCCAGGCGCACGCCGGAGCACACGCCGAGCTCAAGCCGAGCTCGCGCCGAGGCTCACATCAATGCTCACGCCAAGGCACACGCAAGCTCCGCAAGCCCGCGGCCCGTGGTGCTTCGGTGCGAAACACCGCACATGTGTGCATTTTCCCACTAGTCCATATCCAATCCACTAGTTCTCTTTCCTTATATAGAACGTTTGTGGTAAAAGGATAAACTTCCTCCTTGGTTTTCCCAATATGGGACAAAACAAAGGTTTTTCATTCACTAAGAAGTGAAAATGGATGGCTTGCTTATTTCCACCCCAAGTTTGGACTAGTGACCCTAGGTCCCTTTAAGATATATTAAGTAACAAAATTAATTTTAAGTAACAAATCCATTTTTAATTCTAACAGGAAATGCTTCAGTCCGGCACTTGATTGTTCAGGACCCTGACCATCATAACCATGACGTAGTAGGACAACCATTCCAGTTTGACACAGCCATTTTGACTCCCCACTGCTCAAAAAATGATCAAATATTATCTGAGCCACATTCGAATAATCACCAAACTGACCTCCTCTATAACTAGAGAATTTGGATTTTCCATTGAATAAACCGATTCAAACCCCAAGGACACCAAATTCAGAGAGCGAACTGTTGCTGACACTAAACAGTTCCTCATTCTTTTTTTTTTTGATCGGACAAAGAGGAAATTCATTGAAAGAGGTACTTAATGGGAGTACCTCAACCCAATGAAACACAAGAAAAGACAAGAAAAGAAAACAAAAAAGAAAGAGAGCACACAAAATCAATGGGGCCGAAATAATGAGTCCCAAAGAGCAATAACCATATTTGCGATTAGACCAAACATTTTTGTATTCGATTCGGCCCAAAAGAAAGCTTGTAATTTAAGATTCTTAAAGATACTTTTTAATCCTTTCCTTTTGTTTTCGAAGACTCTTGCATTGTGCTCCTTCCAAATACACCACCAAATTACTACCGGAATGTTATTCCAAATTCGACTAAGGCGCTCATCTAGCCAATTGAATTTCCAAGATTTTACGTTTATAGTAACATTAGAGTTGTAAATCCAATTACTCCCAAATCCTTCGGATCCTCCAACAATCATAGAAAAGATGCACGCTAGTCTCGTCGTTTTCGTCACAAAGGCTACATACCTCCATGCCCCTTGTTAGAAGCTTATCTTTTGTCATTACCCTATCATGAGAAAGAAGCCATAAAAAGAAATTAATTTTGAAAGGATAATTACGGCTCCAAACAACATCGGTTGTAAAAATAGACACATCTTGTTCCTCTTCGTTCTTTATACCATCTTGAACCGTATATTGACCATTGTCATTTCCATCCCAAATTCGGCAATCCGAAACACCTTCTTGAAAAGAGAAAGAAGAGAGAAGATTTGATATACTTGTTATTTCATTTAAGATGGTTTGCGGGTACCTTTTTCTAGCCATGAACTTCCACCTTATATCATCATCTACTACTTCGAACATACGTGCTACCAAAAACTCCTTGGTCCTTGAGACTTCATAGGCCGAAGGAAACATGTCACAAAATTTTCCATCACCAATCCAAACATCTTCCCAAAATCTAGTTTCCTTACCCGCGCCAACCTTGAATTTAATATATTTTTTGAAATCTTCGAGCTCTTTATAAATGTTATACCAAAGGCTACCTCCTTTTGAACCTTTAGCTTGGAGTGTTTCCCAACCGGTAGGAGATTCGCCAAATTTCTCGACTATTATCTTCCTCCACAGCGCATCTTTCTCTAAGCCAAAGCGCCACCACCATTTTTAAATGTTCCTCATTCTGGTTCATCACAATGTGGTCGAGAAGACAGTATTTATCCCCGCTTAGATGATCATGAAGTACTGCACGTCGATGGCTAAATGTACCTCTCTTTCAAATTTAGAACATGTCTCCTAAGCGACTTATTTACTTTGCATGTTTTGACAAAGTTCTTCGAATCACTTGCTCCCATGTTTTCTGACACTAGGTTATGCCTCGAACCCACAATGCATAATGAAATTTTCTTGAACAGTTTGTTGTAATTCTTTATTGTATGTGGCCCATGATGCGTAGTCTGTCTAGCCCATTAACGCTTTATAGTACTAGTTGATCATTTGAAGCTCACAAGGTTGAGGGGAGAACCCTGACTGACCATTTTTTTTATTTCATCAACAGGCCCTTGCCCAGTTGTTTTGGTTTTTTCATAGGTCGCAACTACTTCACACCTCAAGATCATGACAACCCAAGGTAATATACTTCTTTAAATCATTTGATACCCTTATGCATTTTCTCTTGCGGATCTTTTAGTATGAATCCTTGCTTAAAGCTTTTCTCTTTACCTCGTTTAACTACACGCTACCTCGAATGATCAAAAGTAGTTGAATTATTCTATTTTCGCATTTGCTTTTTGACTTTAATATTATTCTCATTTAAATGCAGGTTGCTCTTGTGTTTGAGTAGGCACATTGGTTGCCTTTTGCTCTATTTCTTGAGTAGGCACATTAACTTCCTTTTGCCTCCTAATGGATTTTTTTTTTTTCAAGTTAAAAGAATTCCAAGCTTAGACTCCATGGTGCCGTTGAAGTAGTCGATTTCAGCTAACAAATACTTGACGCCTCCAGGTGCAACGGGAGATGAACCTACAATATCCAATCCTCATTTGATGATTGACCACAAGCTTGTAACCGGATGTAGCTTATTTGCTGGCTTCTTTATAAGAGGGACACGCAGCTGACAAGCCAATCATTTTCTTGCATATCCTTTTGCTTCACTTTGTATATAAGGCCAGAAGTATCCTTGAGATAAAATCCTAAGCGCCTGACTCCTACCTCCTGAATATTCCTTACAACACCCTTAATGTGCCTCAGCGAACAATCGCTCCCCTACCTCTCAAGCCACACAAGGAATGTATTGTTTCATTACGATTGTTTTTGTTTTTCTCTTTTTTAGAAAAACAATACAAGTATTTCCTTAATAAATACTTGCAAAAAGTGTTCTCAGTTCTGACTAAAACCAAGGTGTACGTTGACTATAAACTAGATTTATATTACAGCAGTCGTTGAGGACTTACCTCACCGAGTGTTGATCGTTCCTTCAATCCTAGCCTCCCCTATTACTCGTAGTGATATTGAAATGGACGCCCACTATTGTCCGACCTTTTTGAAACATGTTGATTTTTCTTGCGTATTATGCGACGCTTTGTACCAAGTATTGAATGTACGATGCTCGTGTAGTCGAGATTTGAATTGAATGTGGTATGCTCGCCGCTGTGACAAGGCTTTATGCTCGCATTATGTTGCTGCTCCAAGTACAAATAATATTTTTCCGAACATAGAATTTTTTGTCTTCATCTTATAGATCTTCGAAAAATGAATCCAACGATTCAAAAATTGCTCAAATCGGACAAGAAGCGAAGAAGTTATTGATGAAACGAGATTTTCACAAACCGAGCGTGTTGTTGCAGACATGGCAGTGATGACTGTGAGCAATATGCTGACATATAACATGATTGCTGATGTGGAAGATATATGAAGCTGATATGGCGTTGCTTACTAGACAAAGACTGCTGACGTGGTATTTTCCAACACTGACATGGCGATGAGTCACTACTGACGTGGCAGTGACTAGACATGAATATTCTGAAGTTGTCTTAGCTGACATGGCAAACAATAGATAGTTTGGCAACTGACTAGGATATAGTGATCTAATATGCATGACACGTGGCGGTGATTGACGGTGTCGCTCGACCGGGTTGGGCCGTGACACGTGGCGAAGTTTGATTAGTTGGTCCCTGTTGAACCGGTTTGGTGAACTGGAAGCTGGATGCGAGGCTGGACAGATCAGATGGATCGTATTTAATGGATCTGAAGAACCTAATTGGATGGATCAGGAGTTGTACGTGAGGCTTGATGAACAAGGAGCATTGGCAACATTTTTTGTCACACTTCTGTGACATATACTTTTGTTACTGTTTACTCAACGCTTTCTGTAACTGTTTCGCAACGCTTTCTGAAACTATTTTCGTAACGTTTTCTACTACTGTTTCGCAATGCTTTCTTCAAACCCTAATTATTTTATTTTTTGCTGAACTTTGCATGGAATCTCGTGCATGGTTTTGGAATTTTTTTCCCGGACTTTTCCCAGTGGAAAAACACGATTGTTTTACACGAAATCCCTTTAGTCGGTGCCAATGTTTATACCAAAAATTACTTGTAGGCACAAAACACGAATGATTTGATGATGACGATGCGAAATAAGACAAGCACATCAAAAGTAAATAATAGAAACAAGGTTTACCCACTTTCACCACATTTCATCTACTTAGAGATCTCTCTATGCTTTCTAACCCAAAGAAATATCATTGTAATACTATATCAATAAGACTTCTCTCCCTAAGGGGATTCATCTGTAGACGTAGGCATAACTCGCCGAACCACGTTAAATTTTTGTCTTCATTATTTATTTTTGATGTTCTTGTCTTATTTCGCATCATCATCATCAAATCAATCGTGTTTTTGCGCATAAAATTAATTTTTGATACAAACATATACCATCGTAAAGGAAAATACGTATAAAACCCATGAGAAAAATAAAGAAGTATTTGATATGAAATCTAGGTTTTCTAATGGGATATATATATACATATAGGAATAGGGTTTCACCGACTTAATTTATATAAACTCAAAACTAATGACCGACCAAGTTTGAGTATGAAACTCAAACTCTTCCACCAACATGTCCAACATAGTCTTGAGCCTTAAGGTAGAAAGGAGTGATCCTGTTGTCACACTCAAATTCAAACGTTGTTTTATAAATTTGCTAAAACAATTTGGCAACACTATAACAATTAAGCAACGCAGACTTGCAAATATAAGCTCGAGGTAAGTTCGTATTCAACGATCATCATGGAACATTGGAGAAACAATAACCTGAATAAGAAAACTTGAACCTGGATATTTACTAACAATTGTTTGTATTAGGCAACATCATATTACAGAAACTACAGATCTTTAGTTTTAAGTCTGCTTTAAAAATATGGTACCACAATTAATTTTACAGTCAGAAGGGAGAAATAGAAGTATTACATAAAAATAGAGAAGATCAAATAAGATAACTTATTGTAGGGAGAAGAAACCTTGCACAGCAAAGGCTTTCTTTCTAGCCCTAGACATCATCGAAAGTGATACCTAACGTCCCTAAATGAGTTCAAGTTTGACAATCATAATATCCTGTATGGTTTGTGGTGTATCAGTGTATGGCCAGGAATAAGTACATTTTTATTTCTACTAAGACATTACCATCAACCCCATCACAGCTGTATTTGACAGTTTACAAACATGTGAGGTGTTCTTTTAGAAGGCTCAAATCCTTCAAACTAAAGGAATATATCAACTACTTAACATGCACCAAACACTGCTGCCGCCGGACTTTCTTTTTCTTCTCAAACTCAGGTGCCTGCAGAAATCAGACAAAGGATTTCAGGAACAAGGTTTTAATCATCACAAGTTTGTAAAAACAGCCAATTCCGAGTCAGCTTAAGTGAGTATGCTAGTACCTGTGGGTCGAGAAAGTTTGGAACTTGAACCCTCTTGGAACCATCTGCCATGCGCTTGCATGGGAAGATATCATCTAAAGAGGCAAAATCATTGCAGACCTGCAAGACAAAATTTAGGGTGGATTTAAATGTTAGAAATTTTATTGAAAGAGAAGTTCACCCATTATGGCTCATCAACAAAAGAATACAACAAAATTCAGATAATATCCATATTTTTCCAACCTATACTACTTGCAGTGATGAAGCTTTTGCAACATATAAGCCCACTTGATATACTCCATAACTAATGGGTGACAACTCTATCTTTAAATTTGTACACTGATGTGGAGACTACAGGAATAATTCAGACAAAAAAGATCCTTCAGAGTGGTTGGCTGGAAACAAATCTTCCTATGTACAAATGTGTACTCTTTCATATTAGTAGTAAAGTGGGTCATTCTGATGGGTGATTTGCTCAACTATACTTACATAAAATAGTATGATGGAAAAAAGTAAACTAAACTATTGACCTCAGCCACATCGGAGAGAAAAACAGAAGCATTTAACAAAGCAAGGCAATATCCGTTACCTGGCTCTGAATTGCTCCCACCAAAGTTTCTTTGCATCCAGAAGCATGCACACTTTCAAGACTAGGACACTGAAGCAACAATCTCTCTACAAACAACATGAAAACACTCATTAAGATTGTCAGTCAATGAAATGCTGGATATTTATAAAGAGAAGGTCAAATCAAATACCTGGTTGTAAGTTTGTACAAGAAGTTAGATTGAGATCATTAAGCGCCGGACAGTTCAGATAAAGAGCCTGCATGTGGAATTTAACAGAGTCAGAAACCAAATAGAAGAAGCTTGAATCTTTGTATTCTGTAAAGCCGAGCTTACATCTAAACCAGAACAACCCCAGAGACTAAGCTTCTTCAGACTTGCATGTTTGATAATAAGCTTCTGGTTCATAACATTTGGCTTGATGTTCAATGGTTTCAGTGAGCAGTTGGGTTTACCATCTCTGTATTCCCTGATTGAGACTTTATTAGCATTTACATCTTCAGGTTTGGGATCACATAACGTCATTCCACAGTCCATAAGTTCAAGATGGGGCAATCGAGCTGTGGCAAATTGAATACCACCTAATACGGTGAACAGATGAGCAGATAGAAGCTGGTGAGAAACTGTTCACGACCGCAGCATAAATAAGGAAATCTCAGCAAGGTTGTAAAATTTTACTTGATGTAATATTGGGACAAAGAGCAAGGAGGAGTCTGCATAGAGACTCAGGTAACTCATTGCAGATCATCCCAATGCCACCATCGCTGATGCTTGACCTGAAACCAAAAGTTGAGTATTTGAAACCTTCCGACCTAAAAGAAGCTGTACTTGCACCACTAATACACCTATGTTAAGAAACTCTTATTAAGAATCTTTAGACAGACTCTGGTTTAGAGGAGTATCAAAGTTTAGGCAATCATGAATGGCCTAAAAATACTCATCTCTACAACCCGAACAACTCATAAACTACCATGAATAAACAGTCTACATGTGCAACACCAAAATGATTGCGCACCATCATTTAGTGAGTCCTTTCAAAATTGAACTTTGCATGGACCAAGTATAAGAACCTACCCGCTTAGGTCAAGCAGTTCGAGATCTGGATATGTTGAGGTAATAGATGCCACAGATGCATCTGTGATTCCTGAACCAAGTATAAGCGAGAGCATACGCAAATAGCTACATAACAAGGATACACAATTTTAATTGAGAGTATACTTCAACATAGCAGTTACTTTAAATACTACATTGAGCAATAACAAACCTCATATTTGCAGCAGTCAATGCAAGTACAGCAGCATGAGACAGCCTGAGGGATGCAATATGAATGTTTTGTAAGTTTGGGCAAGTCCTTCCCAGAGAATCCACCATGGTGATAAGATCAGTAGAATCATTTTCTTGGCAAGCAAAATCAAGAGAAAGCTCCTTCAAATTGGGGCAGTTAAAAACCTAAAAATAATGTACAGAAACTTTTTGTTGAAGCAATCCACTATTCAAGAAAGACTAGAGAACATATCGGATGAAATTGAAATGCCACGGGAAAGAAAACAAAGCTTGTAGACGGAGAGGGAATTTACCATCTTAGAAAGACAATAAAGATCTGAAATCCAGAGTATTGATAGACTTGAAGATGACAGTGTAAGAGAACCCAAATTGGAGCACCCCTCAATCTTAAGGCTCGTAAGAAACCGCTTATCAGCAACAAAATGACTCAATTCATCCCTGATACATAATCACAATGAAAACTTTAAAACAATAGAATTCTTGGGCAGTCTCACACCAATTCTGTTTAAGAATTCAAGGATTTAATATTAATGTGGTTGGCTCGAAAAGTGGAACTAGTTTCTCATCAGAAAATACATACATACATAATAATAGATACAATGGAAAACCCACAAAAGGAATTTAGTGGTATGAACTAAATGCATCACAGACAAACAGATCCACGTCAAATTAGACTAACAAAATAAACTCCTGACCACAAATGTTACGATCTTAAACTATCTAATATGGACAAACAAAAATTCCTGTAAATATACAGATCCTAAGATCCAGATTAACAATTAAGGAAAATCCAAGTTTCCCAAATAAAAAGTGGAACTGATTGGATACAGTTGATATTTACCCAGTAATTCTATTAATCGCCTTATCCGTTGTACGAATCTCCATCGATTGTAAATTAGGACATGAAAACGCTATGCAAGCAAACATCGTTGAATCAACATCACTGCATCAGAAAATCAAAACCCTCGATTAAACACTCAAAACACTTTTATCCCCAAAAATCAATAGATGAAATCGAGATAATAGAAATCAAACCTTTGCATGGTAAGAGATAATCTAAGTAACCCAGTACATTTCTGCAAAACAGATCCAATAAACCAAACTTTAGCTCTAACAGGAACCCTAAGTCTAAGTTCTTCTGCCGATTTCCAAATCTTCCTCGAACAATCTCTCCATCCTTTACATACTTCCGCTGCCGATAGTAGAGCTGGCGGAGGCAATCTTCGCAAAATCTCCCATAGACAACTCCCTCCAGGAAATCCAACATTCCTAAATTCCTTTGCTACCGTTGCAGGTACATGTACAACAACTGGATGCTTCTGCTGCTGTTTCAGCTCCAGCTGCGGAGTCTTATAATGGTGATGGTGGTGATAATACTTCTGATTCTGCTGCTTCGGCTGATGAGGATGAGGATACTTCAGATGGTGAGGATGATAATTGAATTCAACATCAGTTTCAAAATCTTTATGATTATCATCAGATCCAGATTCATTATCATCGACAACATCATCGAAAGAAAGAGCACGGCGGAGATGAAAAGGAGGTGGATTTCGATGATGCAAAGGTGTTGAAAAAATCGATGAATCTGCTGTTGATGGTGTTGCTACCGCTACTGCTGTATTACCACCACCACCAGAACCACTAGTATTACCATTATTATTATTACTACTAGTAGTATCAGTGATACTAATATTACAAGAATGCCCTTTTTTAGGTTGTCCACATCTACCACACATATAGTTTCCTCTTCTTTTTGCTCTTCTTGGATAGGAATAACTCATTGGTGTTGTCGCCATTGAGAGTGGACTTTGTGGTCGGTAGTAGTGGTGGTGGATTTGGGATTGCTTGGGGTGGTTGTTTTGGTTTCTTTCCATTTTTTTGGTTGTTTTAGGGTTCCGGACTGTGGGGATATCTTTGGAAGAGAGAGAGGGATTGGGAGATGAAGGAGGAGGGGGGAACAAATACAGGATGGAGTTGGTGGGTGGAGGGAGAAAGGCGCGGGAGATCGGATTGGTTTCGCGCCACTATTTTAAAAGAAATTAGAGTAGCACGTGATTGGTTTAATGACTAAAAAAACCTTTAAATCAATTACAGAAATATTCGGACGTTATTGTACTTGTTGTAAGAACGGTAATAAAAGCAAGTTGATTCAGTACCATTGGGACCTGTAAAAGTTTTGGTGAGTAAGGGTTATAAGCGTACACGTGCAGATGATGAGGGTTCTGTATTTTAGGATGAATTTGATTGAATTAGAGGGGGTGTGTATGAGATTCTATGTATGTGAGAGTATATGGTAGTAGATTTATTGAAGGTGTTAGATGCTATTTTAGAAAAGTAAGAAACGCGAACATAGCTTTTATTGAGCATTAAATTGGAGGAGCAGGTGACTTTTAATTATTTGGTAAGGGTAATGATGTCTTCTTAGTTTGTGCCGGCGATTTTGATGACCTAACAATGGACAGAGAATCAGAGATGAGTAGATGAACATTGAACTTAGACAACTGAGGATAGCGTGGATATATAAATTTTTCTTTTTTCTTTTCTTTGTTTGTTTAAAATATATATATATATTATTGTCACCGGGACACCTTTATTAATTTTCGTGTAAGTTGTTTTAATAGTAATCGTTGATGAGAGGACGGGGAAATTTGTTAATTAAATTACGAATCTCACAATTATAAAAGAGATTTGGTGTGTCATCAAAAATTTATGGTGGTTGAGATAGGGTTTGGTCAGTGTTGGACCATAAAATGGTGGATGTCTCATCTCATTATGGTTAGGCGTGTCAACAAATCCGGCTCTGTTCTTTAGTATAGGAACCGGTTATTAGAGTCGAACTCGATTTTTATGGTTTTAGTTTCGGCTCTAAAATCATGGGAGTGAAACAACTATAAAATCTAGAGACTTGCCAAATCTAAATACCCGTTGTTCTTTATTTTTTTTATTTTGGTTTAAACCTAACTTATTTAAATGTAAAATTATTATAATTTGTTTATTAGTTTTGTTATTAAAAAATTTAAATATTTTTTTAAAAAATATGAGAAATAAAGTAAATCCAAAGTTAAAATAGATAAAAAAAATTAGTATTGGGATATTGATTTGGAACCGAAAGATCATCTGTTCCAGACATTTTACCCGTCGGAAACTAAAGTTGTTGATAGGTCCAATTTTAGGACCTAAAATCGGAACCGATTCAATTAGTTTTGATTAAATTTCGGGTAAGTGATTACCCGTTAATACCTTTATTTATGGTTATCCATTTTGTATCGTAGAAATTCGCAACCAAGAAACGAATCTATGATACGATAATATTTGAACAACTAAATAAATGGCAAACAAATCAATGGATTGTCCCAGTGTGTCTAGGTGAGAGTTGTTGGGCGCAATAATCAAAATGAAGAAATTCCAAATAAACAATAACTTAGCTCTTTTGTATTGGAAGTGATCGATTTGACGAAACAGATAAGCTCCCCATATCTCCGCAACAGCAACATGGCAAAACTTTGGAAAACAGAGTGAGTCACGTGTTCAACACGCTGTCCTTAAGACACTAGCGCCCAGATACACTCAAGATTGATGTTATAGCCTCCACGGGGCGATGCCTCCAGGATAAAACACCCTACTACACCTACTACTAGCACTCGTATTAGATGCTCAACTTGAGCTTGGAAACTCCGAAAAAACCCTCAAGGAAAATCGCGAAAGCTTAAGAAAAATAATAGAAAAATATTTTTCTTTTGGTCTCTCCAAAAATACGGAGAAACCCTTTTTCCTTGGATTTATCCTTTAGGTTGAGAAAAGAGCTTGTTTATATAATAACCTAGTACTACTTAAGAAGAGTGATCTCCCCGATGTGGGACTAATAATTTTATATAGTCTCTTAAAACAGCTTAAGATTGGAAACTCTCCAATGTGGGACTAATGAGTTTTTCATTCATAAAAGAAAATAAGAATCTATTTATTTTCTTAAAACCTTAAAATTCATATTTTATATATATTGTTTTCCAGCAATCCCCCACATGAATGAAAAACCTAAGTAAAACATGAAAAACATAAATAGATCTTGGTAAATCATTACCCCAATTCCACGACCCGATCAAACTGACTGAACAATCATCCAAACCGTGTGTATTGAAATCATACTAGCCATTCCAACGTCCTCTCCCTCACACAAAAGTGTGTTGACCCCAGGGTCATACTATTGATTGCATAAATCATAATAGTATAGAGAGCTTTCATCTTTAGTTTCCCATAGTGGGACTAAAGGTTCCGTTCACCAAAGTGAAAATGAGCCAGTGATCCCTTAGTGACCCTTAGGTCCTAAGTATCAGTAATACCAAGACCATAAAAACAACATAAAACTCATTTTCTCAAAATGAATTAAATCTCGATAAAAAAACAAAAATCACATAAAACGTATGAAATACCATTTTAGGAAGAGGTGTCCATGAGGTATTGAACATTTGCTTAGTGAGAGATTACCAGAACTACTTGCTAGAGACAGTGACCGCGATGTCTTGAACTGCTAGCGTTTGGTGTAATTCGCGATAACCACCACGCATGATATCTCCAAGGTTGCTTCCAAGCTCGTGCCTGTTGTGCTTTGTCCCTGAGCAAATATCCCATTTCTCATAATGCTCTAGAGAATCAGCTCATATTCTCATAAGAAACGGCACACTTCTTCATTCAGATAGGTGAGTTCTATCAAGAGTGTTACTGCTACACCCCACTTCAATCTTAAATTGAAACTATAAAACTCATTAAGACTTCTTAAAAGTCATCATTCACATGCAGTCACACTATCACAACAATGCATCATAGGGAGGGATAGAGAATGTAATTCTCTTGATAGTGCATACCTTTATTTACCACAAATTAGTTGTCTCATTGAACCTTGATCTTGGGATCTCCAGTCACTAAGGTTGAGTGTCCTTCATGGAAATTTTATTTCTTGAGCTTAAGTTTCCCCTCGATGCAATAACAAACTATCTCTCTATATTATCCTTCCATCAAAGGATCCACTGATTTTTCTCTTGACTTCACTAAGTCTACAAAAATCACTTCATTATAGAGTAGTTGTCTTACCTAATTAGCCTTCTCTGAGTTTGTCTAGACTTTTCCATTGCTCATTTACTTTAGACTCACATATTCAATTGAGCTTCAGCAGTGGTGGCCACAGGCTTCAGTCACAGAGGAATACCCAACAAAAGGGTTTTGGCAATTCACCTTCCTCTTATGCTTTAATTTAAGAAAACGAACTCTGATTTCATCTCAGTCGAGTTCTTCATGTTTGTTGGAGGATTTCCAACTAATTATACATCTTAAGAGAGTACAACATAAGGTAAGATTCTCCAAAGCCTGAAATCACAACATCTCTTAAGGTCAGTGTAATATGTATCATGCGCATACACAATTTAAAATGTACCTCAGGTACTTCAAATTTCTGATCAGATATTCCATTAATTCTCCTGGGATCACAAGTATATTTGTACACCTAATTCACTACATATTTACAACACACATTAAACGCATCGAGTTTGACAAAGACCATTTCTGTCATAATTTCTTCTGGTTCCAATGAACTTTTGAATCATGCTTGTCTACAACAACTTAGTCTTTCAATCAAATCACAAACATCACATGTTTTCTAGTGGTTGTAAAGCATATAAAGGCATACACAAGATACATGTACTACTTACTAGTACGGTCATTACATCTTCCTCCAAAGATTGGTGCAATATATATCACATATCTGAAATTAAATATGTACCTCAAGCATCCCAATTTTCTAGTCCTGTGATCAGAGCAACCCTGTAATTATCCAGGATAAAATGGGAAACATGCACACCTATTTTTCAACACACATTTGACAGAAACTATATCATCAAAATTTGATTTTGGTTCTTTATGATCCTTTAGACCACTTCAACAACATATTAGTTTCCTGTCAAACTTTAAACAACAAAAATTGTTAGTAGTTGTAAAACACGTAACAAATGCATGCTAAACATATGCACCTTCAATTGATTTATTAGAAATACACTATCAAATTCATTAGTGTACATCACTAGTATTCATCATCATCACATAATAATATTTATAGGTCATTGACTTACATCTTGGTTCAGGTCAAGTATATGTAGGTGTAATCAGTTTGTACCCCTAGCGCTAACCAAACCCTTAAGGTTTGTCCACCTTTGACTAATCATTTATGTGTAATGTCTCAACATCCATCTAATGTAGCATACTGACAATAATGGCAAACAATGCCTGATGTAGTACTTTTAAAGTCATGTGAGTATGTGCCAAAAGATCACTACTTTATTCTCTAACAACAATTTCACAAAATCAAGTCTCTGTCTGACTTATTCAATCTCGTGTGAGAACCCGACCTCAGAAAACTATTGTCGAGAACTTAACATCCTCAACAATAAAATTTACTTTAGTTAAATGTTGTTAGCTTCAAAACTTTCAAATTATCATACTACAGTTTTGGTGATCAAATGCAATGATTTGCTAAAAAAAGTCGACTCTTTATTCTCACCTTAGACCCGCACAATTGAGGTCTACAGGGTAGGGCACATATAAGTCTAGGGTGTTTTATGGATCTACTTGAGAAATCAAACAAACACTTGTTTCCATCTTATACCCCACAATTGAGACATAAGGCCCCCCACAATTATTAGGATTTCTCAACATAAGAAACTAAAATTATGTGTCCTTTAGGTTGCATCTAACTAAGACATGCCATATAATGATACTCTATACCAACATTATGATTTAACATGCTCATGTATTCATTCTTAATTCATTGTCGATTTTCCCTTTTATATATTGTTGTCTTGTTCTATTAAGCTAACACTCAAGCATAACAAGACCATATTTCCAAGTATAACATTCCATAGTAACTTAGGTAGATAGCATTTGGCACTAGTTTTAATTCGCAATGCACATATTGAGAATGATATCATAATCTGATTAATGTCCATACCTGACAGGCCTTGCACATCATTTACCTATTTCTTCAACTATTTTGATAGTTGAATTTTTCATGAAAATGCTTTTAATCTTTTCCATTCCTGGTAGAAGACAAAACATGCCTTTTCTGGAGCACACGTTCCAGCACTTCTGCCATTTACCAACCAATTCTTTTTATCATTTCCACTGAAAAGTAAAATTACTTAACACAGTAAGAATGTCACTTGTTTCATTTAAATTTGAATATACAATTCTCTATTCCGAGGAGATAAGCACACAACTAAAAAAATATAAGTTATCAGAGATTAACACTAAATTTATCATAACTTAAGATGATAAAACTTCTGACCAACTAGGATTCAAAAAATTGGTTGATACTTTCATTCGTCATATGTAATATAAAATTATCAAGATATTATAAGTGATCATCTTATCAAAATATTTATTGCGAACACATAGTTATCAAGTTACTTAAGTCTCTCTTCACATTAGACTATCACTATCATAAGTAAGTAACAAAACTTGGTAATAAAAACCCTAAACAATTTTTGTGTACATACGTATCAATTCAAGCACATTTGATCGCTTAACTTTCTTGTTGCACTAGTTACTAAAAGATACTTTATACCTCACTATACATATGAATATGGTATACTAATGTATTATGATTCTCATATTTTCAAGGAAAGGTAACATATTCGAAATGATTTAGAAATCACCATAGAAATTGTTAATACACAATTATTAACCAATCATGTGATTCACGCCAATTGATACTACACAAAGCACATATAATCAAATTGATTTATAACACAATGGATAACTCATACACAACTGATTTAACATCTTATTCATTAGCAATGTGATACTAATCTAACACATATAAGAGATTATCACTTTAAGTTACAAAAATCAATTCGTTACTTGCTCTAAGTTGTTTATGATAAATATTTCAACTAAATTGAAATCTCAAGTCTATCATGGATAAAAGCACTCACTAGTACCGGTTTTTCATGTTATATCCAAGGTGAAAAGTACCACTGTAAATGGTTGCAAGATCTCATACTAATCTAGAGCTTAGATACAGTTATTGATATTCTTGACAAACATACGCAACGTTTTTACAAACACAATATCTCACAAACCACAATTCAGAATCGTAAATAAAAAATGAGTTTTGAAGATAACATCTAAATATACAAACTTAGTTCGAATTACAATTTCAAAAAACATATGGTTACTCCAGAAAAACTAATTTAGTCAACAATATTTTTCTGCCCGTCAGAATTTTTCAGGAACGTTTATCAGTTTTATAAAATACCTAAAAAATACTTTTCCAACTCCAAAAATTCTAAAATTTGGTGTGGGTAACTATCAGGATGTCTACTATATTAGGTTAAAAGGATTTGTCGAAATTCCTTCTAAGTTAAGAGATATACTCGAAACTCTACAGCTGACCAAAAAACTCAATTTTATTTTTCACTTCACAATTAATATCCTTTGTTTTCCAATATAATATCAACGTCAACGATTCACAAATCGAGCATTCAGTTTTGATTACTACTAAAGCTAATGTCTTAAGATTGTTGGGCGCAATAATCAAAATGAAGAAATTTCAAATAAACAAAAGTTATTGATACTTAGCTCTTTTGTATTGGAAGTGATCGATTTGACGAAACGGATAAGCTTCTCAGATCTCCGCAACAACAACATGGCAAAACTTTGGAAAACAGAGTGAGTCACGTGTTCAACACGCTGTCCTTAAGACATTAACGCCCGACTACACTCAAGAGTGATGCTATAGCCTCCACAGGGCGGATGCCTCCAGGATAAAACACCATACTACACCTACTACTAGCACTCGTAGTAGATGCTCAACTTGAGCTTGGCAACTCCGAAAAAACCCTCAAGGAAAATCACGAAAGCTTAAGAAAAACAATAGAAAAATATTTTTCTTTTGGTCTCTCCAAAAATTTGAAGAAACCTTTTTTCCTTGGATTTATCCTTTAGGTTGAGAAAAGAGCTTGTTTATATAATAACCTAGTACTATTTAAGAAGAGTGATCTCCCCGATGTGAGACTAATAATTTTATATAGTCTCTTAAAACAGCTTAAGATTGAAAATTCTCCAATGTGGGACTAATGAGTTTTTCATTCATAAAAGAAAATAAGAATCTATTTATTTTCTTAAAACCTTAAAATTTATATTTTATATATATTTTTTCCAACGAGGGTATGGTCATCGGTGAACTGTAAATTAAGGACAAAACAACTATAAACTGGTTATCGTTCTCCCGTATATTGTACTGCTAAATATTTTTCAGGGTTGTTTCTCTCCCACGAACTCCATCCATGGCTGAGTAATTACGATCATTGGGGCAGGTGAACCAATATCGGGAAAATGAATAGAGTTAAGACTAGTTTCATGATCGGGATGGTGGGGAGAAAGAAATTTTAGAGATACATTGGTTTTCTTTAACAGTGCGATTATCAATGATATTTTTCCGTACGTAATATGTTTTTTATTTATAAGATTTAGGTTTTTTGATAGGAAAATTGAAAAAGGTTTGCATCTCAACTGGATTAGCAAGACGATGAACAAAAAATGAAGGAATTTTTCTAAGCAGTTGATCAGTGGTTACGTAGTCGTGTGTTACCGTATTACTGGATTTTTTGGGTTGATATAGAGGTGGCGTAGTTTTTTGAAATTTAAACAAAAAGGTGTAGCCTAAATGAAGACTCTTAGCAAATTTTGTTGTATCAAGATAACAATAATTACTTTATGTTGTTTGGATTGAATGGGATTTTTTTTCTTTTTCTTATTGCCTCTGCCCATTATAGAAGTATCTAATAGTGATACAGTCTAGTTTTTAATTCCTCCATAACATGTATATTCTACGTATATATATCCAAAGGTTCAAAAGGAAAACTTAATGAGGCAGCAAGCTCAAACCCATGTAATAAAATACTCTAAGATATATATAATCGGTTATATTAATCCTTAAATAGCACCGGATCGTAAACGTTTGTCTTCATCATCACTCTAAATAAGGATCTTTATTCTCAAAACCAGAGGAGGAAGGACCCTGAAAAACAAGATCTTACTTTTACTTCCATACCATTCTTACTTAGTTCATATTATACACTTCAGTATATGTTGTGCGGATTATAACAACCATATTTTGGCACCAACCCAAGGGGATCGAATCAACCTTCGTTCATGGGATAGAAAAAATAAAAACTTATGTAGATTGTTGGAAGAGTAGTAGGTTCATAAGATCCCAAATTGGGATTCGTGGCTTTAAAAACTCGCCTATATATCACACAAAAAAGACTCAATTTTCTCTTGTAGTTAGATTTTATGACAAAAAACACATCAACTGTTTTCTCCCCTGTTGGAACACAATAAAAAATAACACTTTTTTTTACTCAAGAGGATAATTGTCAGCTTATTTTAACAGAAAATTAGGTTGTGACAGCTTGAAAAGTATGGTGGCAAAGTACACCACAAGTTGATGTAACTTGACGTAACTTAAAACACTTAATCTAGTGCATGCGGCGTCTAAAAAATGTTAAATCGGGTATTTACATTTGTAGAAAGCACTAAATACTTAGTAGACAGTAGGTTTGTAATTTTACACTAATGTTGCATACTCGTAACTTGTAGTTGGTGGAGAAAACACAAGATCTGTGCAGCTAGCCTGTATATGCTGGTCAGTCGTTTAACCAACTGCCGGAAGTGTCACATCTGGTAAAAACATGCCAAGCCGTATTAAACAGTTGAAAACACGGGAGGAACGGCGAAAACCATAATTTTATATATTCTTGCATATCCATGAGACGATAAACGCGATAACACTACTGGCTCAGACTCAAAACACTTGATCAACATGGAAGCAGTGTACATAAAAATTTGGAGGATGCCTCCCTTCACATATTTCCAAAAAGATACGGCGGAGAGTAAAAAAAGGCACAACTCGAGGTAGATCTGGGTTCAAGTGGACTTCGCAAGCAACACATCAAACATTGTTCAATCATCAAACAGGAAACTCACAAATCTCATTGCTGACGAAAATAAAAATCATACGCGTAATTATATAACGAAAAGAACTTTACGTATATGTAGCGCCCCAAAATCCACCTAGTTAGAAATCTAAGAGATCATACTACATTATGAGGCCTTAAGGTTCTAAAACACCTATTTAAGCATTAAATTAGAAGTTCCAAAACTAAACCCTCTCTGACAATATATATATGACCCAAGAAATATTAAAGAAGAGGTTCGACCATACAAACAGAAGATCTACAGGGACAAAGCAATCAGACCAAACACTTTCCCGGTAGGAGATTTGGTCTTCAAAGCATCAAGACGCCGCATCTGTTCTAACTGGGAAGGACCATGCAAAATTTCGTAAGCTACTATCTGCGGCTAGTATAGGTTTATCACTACAAAGGATGAACATGTCGTAGCAGTTGTTCACAACTAGGGATGCACATGAACCGCCCCGAAAAACCGTACCCGTCCGAACCCGACAAAACCGCATTTTTTTAAACCGAACCCGCCCACCGCGGGTTGTGTATACGATTTTGAAATCAAAAAACCGGTCACCACGGTTCGGTTTACGGGTTTAGTATAGGAACCGCCTGAACCCGCCCATGTAACCCGATTAATTTTATCCATTGATTGAGATTACTAGTTTTCATCCTAGCCATCCATCCAACAACAAACTTAAGAAAAACCTAATCTTCCGCCCGAGAAGTTGTTCCTGTTTTGTTCTTTTTCACTTCAAGTCTTCATCTCGTGATGAAGAACAAATGAGGTATTAAAAATCAATAATTAGGATTGAGAGTAGAGGGAAATGATTAATAGAGTTATTCTGATGGTGGTATTGAGGTAAGATAAACAAGAATCGAAGAAGAATGATTGAAATTGTGAGGCGAGAGATTTGGGTTCTTCTGTGACTGATGGTAAGGGTGAAATTGAATAGTTGAAGATGAATTTTAAGTATATGAGATGAATAAAACCATGGTAATACGGATTAGAAGGATTAATTTCAAAGAGAAACATAAATTGGGAGAATCAAAGAATTAGGGTTTGGGTTTCTGGAATTGATTAAGAAATTAAATGAAATTGAAGATGAAATTAATGGTTTAAAGGAAGGAATAGAGATGGGTTTGAACCAAATTAGGATTTAGATTGAAGAATTTCTCAAATCAGATAATTAGGGTTTTGTGTTCTTCTTTAAATTCAAAATTGAAACTAGGGTTTCAAAGTAAATTAAGTTTAATTGGGAATTGATAAGGGTATTGAGCTATTAATAGATGAAGAGCATATGAGGTATTGTTTAATTGAGCTTATGGGATTGTTGTAATGAAGAATTGAATAGTTAGGGTTTGAAGTGGTCATTCTGAAATTGATATTGAGAGTAGAAATGGAGGTTTGAGTTAAGTGAATAGATTAGGTGAATTGAATTGATAAATTGTTGATGGCTTGTGATGTTTACTGAATTAAGCTAAAAATGATGAAGAAATTGGGTTCAAAATGCTTGAGTAAAGCTACTTCAGGTAATTGTTCTTCCTAGTTAACATAGTATAGAAATTCAATTCTTTTACTGGGTTTATGTGACTATTAATGAGGTTAACAAATTAAGATGAGTATAATAATATAGATTGGTAGTTTAGGTTTATATTGTAATTTCAAGGAATTCCAAGGTTTATATTGTCTGTATTTTTTGCTATGCGGGTTAAACCCAAAAAAAAAAAGAACCCGCCCGACCCGACTCGGGTCGGTTTCAAACCGACCCGCATGTGGACGGGCTGGTAGTTGGTTTTTATTTTCAAAACCCGCCTATAGATGGGTTGGTAGTTGGTTTTACCCCAAAAACCGACCAGCCCGTCCTTTGTGCAGCCCTCACAACAAATGACTCAAGTTTTTCGATGCCTGAACATTCTGTTGTCACCTTTATTTCCCTATTTTCATGTAGTATTTACAGTTCCTCCAAAATGCCTACAACTATCACTATAGACATCCTTAGGATTTCAATTAATTTCATTAATCGAATAGGAATATTATTGTTCTAGAAAGATAATCTTTATGAATCGTCTACCAAAACTCACTCATCAAAAAAAAAAATCAAATCAAATCTTCTGAAATACACAAAGATTCAAATTCAAATAAACCTTTGAAAGCTAGCTCAGTCCACTCAGAAGCGTACTTCCCCCCACTCTAAACCCCAAACCTACTTTCGACCCTGCCTCTGGGTTTTACAATTCCACTCGAGTTAGGAATGTACACGTATAAAAGAACCCCATCAGAAGAAAGAGTCAACACTTGCATCAGAGACAATCAATTATTACGGCTCTGTGACACTACTGAATTACATGCATCACCATATGGAATATCGTTTTGGGAGGACGCATCAAGAAAGGGTCACCCCATGATTCTAAATTGAAATAGGAATGATATTAACATTACAATTCCTGGTAATCCCCACCTTCTCGTTAATTATTTCATCTTTATTTCTTGCATCATATACCCCTTAAAGTAGAAAGGTATTAGGTCAGAACATATCAAACACAAATATTTGACATGAACCATAAAACTCTTTATATATACTCTTGAATATCATATATATTCATTACAAAGTGATATTTGAAGTATTATATGAGCCGAAGCCATTACAAGATGTTTCACGGAAATCACGTCAGAAACTGTTTGCACTACTTCCTGGAAACTCTGAAGCTGGAAATAATTGGTAAGGAATATGAGCATGGGTCATATATCAGAAGTTTTGTATGAATGTCTACTAAAACATACTAAAAGGGTGTATCAACCGGATAAACAAGCTAAGAATTATGACCAAAACGGTGAGCAAAGTTATGTTTGAAGACTGTCATAATTTTCTTGGATACTTCCTGAATTTTACTGTTGCTTCGTCTTGACGCCCCAGGCAAGATCAAAACCTGGATTTTTCCTTTGAACGATGCAAGAAGATAGAGGAGTCAATCATCAAAAACGGACGTTGTATGAAGATTTTACAGCGTTTTTTCCAAGCACTATATCTTCTGAAATTTTTATTACGAAAAATTGGTGAAATTTTCTATATAAATTTATTCAGTCATTCGTCTCAAGATGTAAAGACATTGGTGCAAGCTCATAAAAAGCACTAAAAGAAAGGTATGGTTCCATCATAACAACATACATAAAATGTCTAATTCAAGGAAGATATCTACGAAACATAAAAGTGCAAAAGCGAAACTACAACTAAACACCTAGGAATCTGAATCAGAGTTGTATTCGTCATCGCCCTCTTCATAAGAATCACGTTCTTCTTCATAATCTTCTTCAGGGTCCTTTATTTTAGATTATTCTCTTGGACCCTAATCAGGGTCCTCCTCCGAGTTTTCTTTGGGACCCTCATAGTCCGTAGGGTCAATAGAACCCATCTGTTTGTCATGATAAGCATCCTCAACATATTCAGCTTCACAATCGGCTTGAACTACTAGCTCCAAGCTTTCATTTGGATAAAATGGTTCAGGCTCAGGCTCATGCTCCACATGCTCCCATTTAGAAGGATACTCCTCCGTATTAGAATTTGAGGCTACGCCATAAGGACGAATACCTCGCTATATCCGCCCTGTTTCTTCGATCCTCACAATCATTTGGGAATGTCGCTTCTGTATGTAAGCATGGAATTCTTCATCCTTACTCTTCTTCCTATCCAACTTTTCTCGGCGTCTAGATTCCTCTTTAGCATTGATCGCAAATGTAAGATCAAGAGTATGTTCACGCGCGCCTTTAGATGACTAAGAGGCATGCCTCGTACAAGCTTTATGACTTTACCCAAAGAAACGTTTATTTTAGACTGTACTTATTGAGGAGGAGTCACTTTCACCCTTTTGCTTTTGTGGCTTGTTTTCTTACTCGAATAATCAGAGTCATGATTTCGATCAAGACATATATAAAGAAAATAGATTTATCGAAAGATTTAAGCTTACTAGATAAAGCTTGATAGTATTATTACTGCTACGGTTGAAGATCACTCCATCTCAGAAGAACAATAATGAAACTAGGGTTTTCTATAGGAGAAGGAAATTGATACCCTCAATATCATCAATATATATGCGTAACAATATGCATATGATATATGAATTTTTTTTGGGAAACCCTAGCTAGTTCTACGATCACGTCCAAGTCACTAGAATTTTCCTTGCTCCGGTCAATACATACTCGAGGAAACCCGACCAACCCTCGCTACCTTGGACGAGCACCAAATTGACACTCACTTCCAGAGACAAAAAACGAACTGATTCTCACTCGTTGTTGGGACGAAGACAAGCTACTAAGCGAAGAGACCTTTCTCACTAGACACGTACCTGAGGAAGCTACCAAGTTGATTTGCTCTTTTTTTGGATGAAGCATGCCTGTTTGTGAAAAAAAAAAAAAAAAAAAAAGAGAAATAGGTGGTGAAGTTGTGAGGGAAGCGCATATATATATATAAGTGTTAATCATGGAAGTACTTGTTTGATTAGGAAACTAATCTAAAAAGTCCAAGAACGTCCAACACCAACGATATTCTCTCTTTGCTCACGGGCTAGCATTCCTAACAAGAACGTGAGCATCTATTAACTCCAAATAGGATTAATTCTAAGGGGCATATATATCAATACCCGGAAACAGAAGCTAAGTATAACTTCTTCTACTCTTAAAATTTTGATTACATATAACTGTTAAAGAGCATATTGTCACCATCTAGTGTTTACTACACAATATTATTGTTCCTCACTAAGCAAGGGACTTAATGTAGATGGTGGGTTTTTGACAAGGGATAGAATTATAGAATCGCCCTATGCCTAGTAGCAGAAACATAGAAATATCCACGTATATTTCTGGCTTTATATCAAAACACGAAACACTGTATTTCTACTTATATTCCACATGAGAATTAAGAATGCAGTCTCTTTAAATAACTATGGGTGTTCTATATTGATCTCGTAGTGTCTCTAATATTTATGCCATATCGAACCAGTCCTAAGTCGCATAATTTCCATAGTTAAATTCCTTGAACTTGTCTCGAATGCGCAATGGTATTCAATCAACATCTATCTATTATGAAAATAACTAATGCATGATCTTCAAAAATGCATCATGGCTTAATATCCTGCTCGCAAAGAGCACATCACAATTCAACGTCATGTCTTTAAGAATACATGTCATTCTAGTATTTTACTTAAGGGTGCATCGGATGCATCACACATGAATGGTGTTGGCCTAGAGACAGCACTAGCCTCATTTGGCCTAAGACGCGTCCATAAGGACGCATCATTTTGGGCCAGCGCCAGCTTCACTTCAGACGCGTCATTCATTGGCGTTGGCCTAGTGTTAGTGCTGGCTTTGCTTCAGACGCGTCCCCAAGGACACGTCATTTATTGGCGTTGGCCTAGTGCCAGCACCAACTTCATCTCAGATGCGTCCCCAAGGACATGTCACTTTCTAGCACTGGCCTAGTGCAAGCGCTAACCCTGTATTAGCTTTGCAAAGTCTTTTGGCCGGATTCTTGAGTACGCCATGACTGGTCCTTGAGAACTTTGCGCAATCTTGGCCTTGAAAACTTCCAAATTTATGCCATGTCACTTCCAAGCTGATATTTGGCCATTAAATTTATGCCATGTTACTCCTAAGCTAGTACATGACCACTAAAACTTACTAGACTTAGCACCGATCAGTCTAATTATCAATTTAGTGAACACATCAACTTGCCCCACTAAATTATCAAGTTATTGACTTGACCTAATCAAAATAGTGGTGGTCCACGACTCCACTATTTATACGAGATATCAAATACAAAATATGGGGGGATTCTCATTGGGTTATTGGGCTGGTGGTCTACGATATCGTGTGTTATGGCAACACATCCATGGAAAATAAATTAATAAGCAATGAAACAGTTTCAGAGCAATTGAGAAGACGAGGAGTAGTGGTCAAACAAGTCCTCATTATTTTTTGGACATGACTCCACTGCAATCTCCACAATCGTCACTTCTCAACTTCTTTTGTAACTTCCACTATGAGAAATCAGTGTGTTTCTTATCAAACTATAAATAAATGGCCTCATCAATTCGAAAAGGAATTAAGAGATAGAATCAGAGATCTATCCCAGAGATAATATATTCTTAAAACCACACACTACCATCTCCATCACACAGTGATTTCTCAATATTCTTTGCTTCCCTCATATAAAATTAACCCATCATCTCCATATTTGTGACCGTAGCAGGACGTGAATGATATTTCTTGGTTTAGGCTCGTCCTGTTCGATTTTGATATCTCGAACCGACTAAAAGTACTCTTTTGTAGTACATTTTTTTTCACCCTAAAACATCAGGATATTTCAAATATGGAAGGTATGCTTAGTGCTTACATGCAATACCTTCGATTCTAAATTATGTCGCTTTATGTTCCTTACACTTTCGTCAAGTAGATAGCATCTGAATCATATTTGCAGAGAAAAAGAAGATTAATCAAGAAATAAATAAATAAAAACAACCTAAAGTGATTAAGAGGACAAAAAAATAGAAATCTGACAATGGGATAGCATCTTGAGTGACTTGGCCCCCACTATTTGGTTCCAGTAGCAAGACAGTAATCTTCACAAATATGAGGTCTAGCCAGAGGTTGACATATATATGGTACGGTTTTGCAGTAGATCTAATCAACATATTTCGGCATGATATTAAATTTTGTTCCTTTTGATTACTTCAAAAACAGTTATGGCCTTACTCAGAAAGATATGCATCTCTAGGATATAACTGAGTTGTTTATTTTCCAAAGCCTGATACAAAGCCCACTTTAACATCTTCATCCATCTCCAACCAACTTTGGTCTATGATCGAGGTGTCAAACTCGTCAAAAATATATTCCTTACTTTTTTACACTAATAAAATAGAATAATGATAAGCAGGTTCGTTCCTGAGGGAGAGTTGAGTTAAAGTTGCCGATAAATTTCTGAAAATAAAAGTAATGCAAAACTACGAAAAGAAATAAAAGAATGCGATATGAGGATGAGAACAATTAAGGATTATTTCTCCACTAGTGAACATGAATACAAGTTAAATCTTCTTCAAAATACGTTTACTAAAAATCCTAGACAAGTTATGAGTTCAAGAAGTCAATTAGACTCCAAGGTCACTTCGTAAAATAAGTTCTCTACTCATTTCTAGCCAACCAAGCCACTTTGAATAAGCTCTCAAGTGTAACTCAATTGACCGGTATTTTTTGTGAGTCAGGTTGATCCTAACCACATGCTCGTAAGTTCGACATGTTAACTTAGGGTTATCTTTCACACACCAAAATGCACAACATCCCATTGTAACGTTGATGCTCGCTACTTTTGATTAAATCGCCACAACAATTACAGATTACGGTTCAATAATCTAGCATTAGAATTGCTAACAAGATATTAAATTGGCCGTTTGAAAACTCACAAACAATTCTTGGTCATAGGCATAGTAAAAGACAAACAATAAAGCAATATTGAAAAGAAAGATCAACTCGGATAAAGTCAAGTAACATAGCTTCAAAATCCCTAATCATAAAAACTTAGCTACACATAATGAAGTTCATGACTAAAAAAGAGAATAGCAAACAAGATTAAAATCAACTAAACCAAAAAAAATATAGTAGTATGTGGCAGCGGTGGACTGGATGGTATATGGACTGGCGCCTGAAGTGGAACTGTTGGTGATGATGGTATGCAATTGGTGTTGCCTGAAGTGCTACTACTGTTAGCTTGTTGTTGCGCTGCATACTTGGTGGAGCTATTATGCTAAAAAAGGAGAGGTAGACTATGTATGCAAGTTAGAATGGTGGTGGTAGCGTCTGAGTTTGGAGAGGATCAAACTTCCTCTCTGTTGGTGGAGAAAACAGGTGTGAAGGGAGTATCTTTTTGTTGTAGCCTTCAGTCCCTTTTATAGCTTTTGTTTCTGCCAAATAAGAATCCGGCTAAAACCCAACTTCTTAATTTAACTCAACTTCTAAAAGATATCTTCAATCAACACCATTCACTCACGTAATCAACGAGAGATGATTCATATAATGGCGGCAGAACTACATATACTTCACTGAATTTTTGGCATTCTCCAGATCCTTCTCAACTTCAAAAACACCATTCAATCTCGTGTTCTTCTTAACTTCCAAATCATGTCCTAGCCACACACTGCCTTGAGATGCATCTTTAGAGTCTTCTCACACTCGAACTCAAACACCCACCAAAACCCATGGTACGATGTTGCTGAGACTTGGAAACTCACTCAAGCATTATTTATAAACACTCGCTGTGTGTAATACTAATAATTTCCTTGCTATTCCATCTCCTTCCCTGCAATGAACCATACATTCACAATCATTCAAATCACTCAATTAGAAATCTCAACTAAGTTTCACGCCAATCTCAGACCAACATCTCATATTCTCTAACTCCTCTAACACAAACCGAATCCTCTTCCATATTTTTTCTTGTTACAAACCTTCACCAAAAGCATTACATATTCAATTCGAGTAATCCCATAACCCATCTATGTTTCTTACACCAGAACCTATATAATTCACAGCTTCAAATTTCCTTCTTGGATGTTCTGTCTTGCTAGAAAATTCACCAAAACCATCTCAGATTCGCACCTCATTTTTTTATGTATTCTTCTCACCTTGCAGACAAATCCTAACTAACCTTAAACCCTTGAACTCTTAGTCTACCGGCCTGAACCCTTGATTCAGTTGTGAGAGAAGAGAAAGGTGCAGAGACAAGAAAACTCGATTGTGAAATGAGTCTTTCAACCTAATTTCCATATGTACAGATCCAAATGAGGGAATGGTGTCCCTTATCAGAAGAAACCTTATATATGGGCTGCCATAGAGGGGCTTCCTATGTGAAGACAAAATAGAGATATTAAGTAGGAATTTTAAAAACCTCTTATCCATGATATTTTCATAATGGATAAACTACCCCTGATTAGTTAATATTAGTAAAATTAATTAGCTAATAGATTAGGCTAATAATAATTAATCTAAAATAATCTTATACTTAATCAAATCAAATCAAAATGTTCTTTTTTTTGTTTGGTGGGAAGAAAAAGTAGAAGAAATGAAAGAGAATTTTTTAGGTTTTTTTTAAAACTCTAGATTTTGATTCACTCAACCAGAGTAGTCAGGTATACCTCTAACTTAAACTCTTGGTCTTTTTATGTCTCAAATTTGATGAAATTACAAAACTATGCTTTTTTTTGTGATTCAGGGAATTCTACGGTTGGGTTTCCATGTCGAACCCAACCGTAAACGCCATTTACAGTTAGGTGTTCATCCTAACCAAACCGTAACCGTAATTTCATGGTGGAAAACCAAATCGAAGCAGTTTTACGGTTGGGTTTTCAGCATCATACCTAACCGTAACTAACAATTACGGTTAAGTGTTCATCCTAATCTAACCGTAACCGTATATTCATGGAATAATCAATCGTAACAGTTTTACGGTTGGGTTTTAGCATAGTACCCAACCGTAACTAATCTTAAAAAAAAGTTATTACTTTGCTTTCTATTTTATTTGTTTCTTTAGGAGAATCATCTGAAATCAATGGAAATAGTGTTAAAAAGAATTAAGAAAAGGATTCATTTCGACATGAGAAAAAAAGGCCAAATGATGGAAGAAAAACTTTGAAACAAGAGTTCCAGGAAGATTTACGGTTGGGAAAGTACCTTAAAACCCAACCGTAAAAGAAGTCGATTTTGAAGAACAAGTTCCAGGAAGATTTACAGTTGGGTCTAAACACTCATACCCAACCGTAAAGTTATATGAATAGATTTGGATTTTTTTTTTCATATCTTGTAGAGAATTGAAATACAAAGCCAACTAAAAAAAAATGAGGTCAATCGGATATCGTATGAGGGAGTTATGATCAAAACGGTGAAATACAAAAAAGTGTCCAGGAAGAATTACGGTTGGGTTTCTTGGACTCGGACCCAATCTTAAAACTGGGGATTTTGGGAGAGATTTTTGTGTCAGAAAATCGGTTGGGTTAATTGGCTCGAATCCAACCGTAAAATATCATCTTCATCTCCTTCCTTCTGATTTACAGTTGGGTATTTTAATAACCCAAACGTAAAATTTAAAAGAAACCAGTTCTTGAGAACATATATTTACGGTTGGGATTTCAATCGAACCCAACCGTAAATGTTTTTGGAAACCTATTTTTTGGACTTGAAATCAATCGTTCTAACACACTACAATCATATCTTGATTTCCTTCACCACCGATTTGTTCTTCAATATCTTGATTAGGTTTTTTAGTTTGATTTTGATTGTCATCACTACTACCTTCTACACCTTTAGTAGGATTCTTCATCACGAACTTTAGAGTTTAATCGATGATGAATTTTTCGAATCGCCAATTAATTTACTAGGAATTTCAATGGAGAAGGAGGAGATATGGAGGGAGAGGAAAAGGTTTTGAATTGAAATGAAAATTGTAAGATTTTATTATTTTTAGGTTTTAATAGATTCAAGGGCAAATTAGACTTTTTCATAGATGATGAACTCTTGAACTTCATAGAACTTTGACAATTTCTAGGGTTAATTAGACTTTGGTACTCAGGTTTTGACCCGATTTAGTGTTTGGTCTAACATTTGTCCAACGTTACTGTTTGGTACCTGGACTGACGGTTGACCCGAGTTGACAGTGTTAAAGTACTGACTTCTGTTTAGATTTAAAAATAAAAAAATAAACAGTTAACGCCGTTAACAGCGTCGTTAACAATTGAGTGTTTTAAAACTCACATGCCTTCTTATACATCTTACGACTATGACTCTTCAGATCCAACTATCGGATTTTTAGATTTTCAAAAATCTAAAACTCACATGCCTTCTGTAAAAACGTCGCTCCCATCTTGGGCCAAGGGAAGCTTCAAGTGTGAGGATACTGGAAACAAGTTCAACACCTAACATTCTGTTGCAGTCAAGAGGAATAGATACTGCATACCAGCTTGATATTGTGTCTATAAGAGATACCTGTGCAATTTAACGAGTAATACTCTGGAGAAATTCATTTAGAGATGCCTTCTGTTTGGGGATTTTCATGACAGAATCCATTCATGTGAGTACTTTGTTATTTCTTTTATCTCTCCACCTTCGTTAATTCCAGTATATATCACTGCTTGACTGATGCCTTTCCACACGATGTTGTGTACATATGCCTTTACACATCAGTCCAAAGAGTTATTTGCATATCTTTGCAACGATTCTAAGTATTATATCCTGGTGCTGAGGAGGCAGCTTTGATATTTTAGCAACCAGCTCAGGTGCCATAGTCTCTTTTTCCTGTAAAATATAACTTTAATCAACATTAACTCCAGACCTACTTGTTATGACAATCAATCATCTTAATTTCTGCAGAACAGTAAACTTCAATTCTTGAAGAAGCAAAACTAACCTCTAAAGATAAGCGATCAAATGCCATCTCAATATATACAATGCAGAAATTCTTCACCATGGGAGAGGCATTAGTTTATATATACATCTTCCACAATTCTGAAACAGGCAAACTAATCTGGAGCCGGTTCTTCACTCGTTTGTTAACATGAATCAATATCTCCATAACCTATAATCTCAAAACTCTCAACAACATTAAGGAGCAGTTCGAGATCCAACAAACTGAAAAAAAAATCTTGCAATTCAAAATTAAATCACAATACATTTGGTAACCCAAAAAAGATCATGTTACAGAAACATAGTGATAAACCCATAGAATATACCAATACTTCTACTAAATCAACAACATATTAGCAATTACCTTCAAAGGGTGTGGCTAGACTTTGTGCATTGGTTGACGATGAGTTCCCATGAAAATCAGGGGGAGGTGCGCTATCATTAGGAATCATTTCGGAAGAAGTATATGCTGAAAGAGGTAAATCGGAACCCGCTGGATATTATTAGAAAAGATGTTAACTTAATGAAAACGGTGGAATCTTAATTCAACTGTGGAATCCTAAACTCTCACATTTTAGGAGAAACCCAAACAAAAGCAAACCTCAAAATGTAACAAAAGACATAGCAAATTCACCATCAACTTGAACCTAAGCGAACATAAATTTTTTCGAAGACATAGATGTAATAGAGAACCCAATTAATAAACACTTTCATAGAAAGTTCAATCACCCTAATAGAACAATTAAACCAAAAAAGAATCAATAAACACAAAAATATTTAGGGTTTTGATATCTAACCTGAGCAACCATTGTAGCAAATGATATTGATGGTGGTATCGATCTCTTTCAAAACCCTGCATATTCTGATTCCACTTCTTCCATTGCTACCACTCAATTAAGCAAACCTATATTTTCTATACCATTGCACCTCCCTTCAACCATCATCAACAACAACAACCACTACTAGCTATAAGAAGTCGGGGTTTCCTTGGCCCTAAATTTTTTTATACCACTTCCTCTTCTGAAATCATGGTCTCGGCAAAATCCATGACTTATCAATCACCACAACAGACCAATTGAGACTTGTATATACGCCAAAATCCAAGATCCCACTGCTAAACTTGAAGAAATTTATGAACTAAGAAATAGCAGAATAACAGGGGAAAAGTTGATTTATAGGGTTTTCTATTAGGACTGACAACCCCCAAATTTCCAAGAAATGATGATGAGAAAATTATGATATTTTTTACGTTTTGAAGGGTTAAAAAGAAAGACCAATTCGATGATGTTTGCTGGAAGGATCTTTGTTACGATCTAACTGATGGTTAAGATATGCAGCTCCTGTACTAGTGGTTGTTGTTGCAGCGACGACGGCGGAGGCGGCGAGTGAATGTTTACGAGCTTTTACGGGTTCTTCTTTCTCAGATCTTCTTCTTTGATAGATGGAGGCGGAGAAGCAGAAAACTGATTAGGGTATGGAATCGTTTTGGGATGGTTATAATAGTTAGTCGATCGTAACCGTTCATCTTTGAGATGGAACAAGATCTAATATAAACTGTACACGTGTTTGATCAACTAAACTGTTAGGGACTTGGTTTGTCGTTGTTAGCAAAGTTGTTTTTTATTTAATAATTTAATATTTAATTGACGGAAAATAAGACACGTCATCAGTTAACGTGGTCAACTATCGTCAGCGTCAGTCAGGTACCAAACACTAACGTTGGACAAATGTTAGACTAAACACTAAATCTGGTCAAAACATGAGTACAAAAGTCTAATGAACCCCAATTTCTAACTCTTTTCTACTCAAATTCTTGTTGCTTAAAACTTCTTTATAGATTTCTTCTTTCCCACGACTTTATTCAATGAATACAAAAAGAAGTATACTCTAAAACAATAAAAAAATTATTTTTCTTCTAATTTTTTTTTTTTCTAGATTTTTTTTCTGGTTTTTTTAAATATATATTTTTCTGATTTTTTTTCCGATTTTTTTTGAGATGTGAAATATGAAATACAAACAAAAAGAATAACAATGAAACTAATATGGCCGTGGGAAAGAACTTTACACTTGATTCTTCACAACTTGTATTGTCTCGGTATCATAAACTTCTCAAAAAATCACTTCTTTTGATTTTTTCGCTCTTGTACATAGTCTTCAACTAGGATATAGAATTCTGCTCCTTGTATTGCTACTTCACTTTAAATATGAAATTTGATGTTCTTTGTAGTGTTGCTTGTAAACCTTGAACGTCTTTAACTTTCTTCAAATTTGTAATGTTTCGCTTGTTTATGATGATGGTGTTTCTATGGACCTGTTGTTTACGAGAGGGAGAATGGTGCCAACTACAAATCAAACTAAAATTTAAGTTTTTTTTTCGCAATTCTGATGTCACCTTCATGATTGACAGAATTAGCAATCAAGAGATCAAAAACTAGTGCTGAAATGTTGTGAGGTTGGGTAGCTCATCATTCTACCCGGAGTTTGTGCAGATGAAACACTCTAAACGGACAATTTAGACAAGTACAAAGAATTGAAGGTTTGGCGCCTCACTCATATCTGGGTATTGAATGATCAACTTCTCTAATACTGTATTCTCCACCGGAGGTTTAAGTCCCTTTTTGTCAGCTCTAGCCTCTCAACAACTTATAAACCAGATTATAGTTCTCTAATACTTCAAAGTTCAGCTATTTCGGTTAGAACTCCATATGTAAACTTAGCTAGAAGTATACAAAGTGACTCTAAAATATCTAAAAGTTGGAGGTTTATGCAAATAGTTACAAAAAAGTTAAAAAAATTCTACCTAAAAAGTGAATACCTAAGAATTTTATATGCTTAAGCACTCCTCCAAACTTAAACTTTACATTGTCCTCAATGTAAATTGACTCTTCCAATGTAAAATCAAGGTCGGATATCCTATAATAATATGAAAATTCAAAAAAAAAAAAAAAAAAAAAAAAAAAAAAGGCAAGAAAAACTAAACCAATGGGTTGCCTCCCATGCAACGCTTAGTTTAACATCCTCATCCTGACTTTTTGGTCGCTCGTACACCAACAATCTAAAAATTTGGGGATCCATCCAGAAAACAATCTGCAATTCTAACAATAGCTTCACAAGAATATTAACATATGGTATAAATAGTGAAACTATCGTCTTGTAAGAGTTACCACCACACTTAGTCCATTCTACACTTGGAAGTGTATACAAAACATAAGTGGAAGGAACTTTTATATGTTCCTCTTGGCCAACCTGCATGGTGCTAAACTCAAATGCATATGGCGGATACTTAGATGCAAGGAATTCAGATAAAACTTTTGAAGCACACATTTTCATCCCCAAATTAGGTATCTTCCTAAAAGATGGATTAAGAACTTTTTGGGAAACTACTTCTAATATGGGAGGATCATCATTAGATAGAGTTTCATGTATAGGGTTAGACAAACCTTGCAAAACCACTTGTATTACGGGATCCTCAGCATTGCTGGACAATTCCATTCCCACATAATTAGTATCATTATTCTCAGAATCAAAATCTGTTCCAAGTAATTCATCATAACACTTATGCTCTTCTTCACAAGTCGACTTCTCATTCAAAGTGTCCATTTTTTATGAATTAGGGGTAGTATGCACAAAGAAGTCATAATTATCATCGCTTTCATACAAAGAATAAGTCATACCATCAATAACCTTAGTGTTTCTAGACTCAACTTTTTCCCTTTTGATAGGAGAATGATCATTATGACGATTATGAGTTGAGCTAGTAACACCATCATTATCAAAGTTTTCCAAGGGTTCGTCATCCTCGGAATTTTCATCAGGCTCTTCACCATTCTCTACACTGCGGCTAACCTCCATAGGTATGGCCCTAGAAATTACTTCAATAGTTTCTAATGTTTCTCCCTCATTTTCCAACTTGTACAATTCTTTATAGAGTTTTTTGATGTTAACACGTTTTCCACCGGTACTCATGATAGGTTTTCTAAACACCATCTCTTCCCGTTGAATAAGTGAATGATCATAAGTAAGATCAAGAGTAGGTCAAGATATACTATTATAAGTTTTATTTGGTAAGAAACTCTGCATGTTGGGAGTTGAGTTAATTTGATTCCATGTATGTCGCAAATCCTTAAAATCATCAAGCATCTGCATGAAACTACATTGAAGCATATGAAAAAGTATAACTATCCCCCCATCCTTGTGATTGCTCACTTATAAACCCTTCATAAGGTTGTTGGTATGTATGAGAATTATCACAAGGTCTCGTGGAATGTTGATTGTAGCCAAAAGATTGGTTTTGATCGTCATATCCGACATATGGTTGGATGTTATATGAATTAAATTGAGAATGAAACTGATTACCATAATTTGTATTGTCTTATGAACTATATATGTTATTTCTAAAAGGATTCATCTTGAAAAAAATTATACGCACAACTCGTTTAGAGAACTTACCTCTTGTTCTAGACAAGTGAAGAATACTACTAACCGATTGCGCACACACGAAAAAATGATTGATTGTACCTGAAAAATAAGATTCTAAGCAAACAAATTAGTAAAAGAAACTAGAATGGAAACTAAATGAAAAATTAGAAAATTAAATATCAACTAGAACTACCGACTGCTCCCCGACAACGACGCCAATTTGATCGAGGTGTCAAACTCGTCAAAAATATATTCCTTACTTTCTTACACTAATAAAATAGAATAATGATAAGCAGGTTTGTTCCTAAGGCATAATTGAGTTAAAGTTTCCGATAAATTTCTGAAAATAAAAGTAATGCAAACTACAAAAAACAAATAAAAGAATGCGATATGACGACGGGAACGATTACGGATTATTTCTCCACTAGTTAACATGAATGCAAGTTAAATCTTATTCAAAATACATTTACTAAAATCCCTAGACAAGTTATGAATTCAACAAGTCAATAAGACTCCAAGGTCACTTCGTAGAATAAGTTCTCTACTCCTTTCTAGCCAACCAAATAACTTTGAATAAGCTCTCTAGTGTAAATCAATTGACCGGTATTTTCCGTGAGTCAGGTTGATCCTAACCACATGCTCGTAAATTCGACATGTTAACTTAGGGTTATCTTTCACACACCAAAATCCACAACATCCCATTACAACGTTGATGCTTTGCTACTTTTGATTAAATCGCCATAACAATTACGGATTACGGTTCAATAATATAGCATTACAATTGCAAACAAGATATTCAATTGGCCGTTTGAATACTCATAAACAATTCTTGGTTATAGGCATAGTAAAAGACAAACAATAAAACAATATTGAAAAGAAAGATCTACTCGGATAAACTCAAGTCACATAGCTTCAAAATTATCCTTAATCATAAATACTTAGCTACACATAATGGAGTTCATGACTAAATAAAGAGAATAACAAAATCAACTAAACCAAAAAAAAGTAGCAGTATGTGGCAGTAGTGGACTAGATGGTGTAAGAACTGGCGCCTGAAGTGGAACTGTAGGTGATGATGGTATGCAATTGGTGTTGCCTGAAGTGCTACTACTGTTGGCTTGGTGCTGTGCTGTAGAGTTGGTGGAGTTGTGTTTGCATATGAGAATGGTGGTGGTAGCGTCTGAGTTTGGAGATGAGCATGGTGGAGAAAACAGGCGTGAAGGGAATATCTTTTTTTTTTGTAGCCTTGAGTCCCTTTTATAGCTTTTGTTTCTGTCAACGGTAACTGATTCATTCAATGACGGCAGAACTACATATTCTTCCTTGAATTTTTGGGATTCTCCAGATCCTTCTCAACTTCAAAAACACCATTAAATCCCGTGTTTTTCTTAGTTTCTAAATTGTGTCCTAGCCACACACTTCCTTGAGATGCATCTTCAGAGTCTTCTCACACTCGAACTCAAACACCCACCAAAACCCATGGTACAACGTTGCTGAGACTTGGAAACTCAATCAGGAATTTTTTACAAACACTCGTCGTGTGTAATACTAATAATGGAGAGATAACTTCTTTCTTGATTTCCTTGTTATTCCATATCCTTCCTTGCAATGAACCATACATTCACAATCATTCAAATCACTCAATTAGAAATCTCAACTAAGTTTCACGCCAATCTCAGACCAACATCTCATCTTCTCTTACTCCTCTAACACAAACCGAATCCTCTTCCCTGTTTGTTCTTGTTACAAACCTTCTCTAAAAGCAATACAGATTCAATTCGAGTAACCTCATAACCCATCTCTGTTTCTTAAATCATAACCACCAGAACCCATATAATTCACAACTTCAAATTCCCTTCTTGGCTGTTTTGTCTTGTTAGAAAATTCACCAAAACCATCTCAGATTCGCACCCCACCTTGTTTATGTATTCTTCTCACCTTGCAGACAAATCCTAACTAACCGTAAACCTTTGAACTCTTAGTCTACCGGCTTGAACCCTTGATGCAGTTGTGAGAGAAGGAGAGAGGTGCAAAGACAAGAAAACTCGATTGTGAAATGATTCTTTCATTCTAATTTCTGTCTACAAATCCAAAGAAGGGAATGGTGTCCCTTATTAGAATCGGGTGCCTGTAACAGAATTAAATCTTAGTTAGACCTGTGGCTGTCTTGAGACGATTGATGGTGGTGCATCAGTTACTTAGCCAACTAACTCAACTGGCTGCCCCATAACAAATTAGGACATGTCTCCAGTATTTCCCTATTTCAACACTTAGAAGCCTTGCATCCTTGTTATGCTTCAATCCATCAACACCCAACACTACCACGCAATGATTTAAGCCTGTTTTTCTCTTTTTTTACGTCGCATGACTCCAATGTATCTATAATACTCAAAACAAACATAAAATACGAAATTTACAAGAAAAATAACAAAGAAAACATAATTAATCGATATTAATTAAGGTATTCTAAGCACCTATCAGTCCATCATATGATCATGTAAAGATCAATCATTTGAAGTAACTTTACAAGAATGTAGGGATTTGTAAGTGTAACTGCATATGTACCTCATCCGAGGCCAAGTGACTGAGATTTTCATTGGCAATATCTTTACATCGAATAGTTGCAACCATTACCTAAACAAAAAAAAGGAAAAAATATGATACAGAATCTGAAACCAAACATAAAACAAAAAATTGATTCCTTGCAGAACAGTTTAAAGACCTTAGCAAGGGCTATGGGTAGAGTGTTCTCATTCAAAATGAATGAGTTTCACCCAAAAAAGAAAATTAGACCCTACTATGGGAAGTGAAGAGAGAGCCTTTCATCCAAAAACTATCACACACTCCTTCAATCGAAGGAGTGTTCGCTAGTCTTCACTGGACGGGTGATCTTCAGCCGTCTGGGGAAAACGGGTGATCCTTTCCCGTCCATGAAATTCCATACGGTTGAAGCTCACCCGTATGGGAGATATTTACTTCCAAACATCTGAACTTCACCCGTTTTGGATATTTTACATATCCAAACGGCTAAAGATCATCAATTTAGGGGAAATTTTCAAACAGAAATTCTAGCCGTTGCCAACGGCTGTTTTTCTCCCCCTCTATATATATTCCTCTTTACTCTTCTACTATATTCACACCCAAGTTTCTCTAATCTTCTACTTAATTCACATCCAATTTTTTTTTAATCTATACTTCTCTATAATCATTTCTACTTCCAAACAAGAAAACCTAGAAAGATACAAATTAATTTTTCTACGAAAGAAGACGTAGCACTATGTGAAGCACTTACTGCAATTACCGGTGATGGTAGTGTAGGTGTTGTTGGTCAAGAAAGAAACCGTTATTGGAATAGAATCGTTCCATTATTTTTAACCAAAACAAAATGAAATGATGATAGTTTAGAAAATCGAATGTGTCCTATCAAAAAAGATGTTAGACAATTTGTCGGTATTCTCGAAAAATTATATTGAGGGAAAAGTGTCTAGACGCCAGAGGACTTGGTGCGTTATTTTGTTTATATGTTTCACTTATGTTGGGTAGTTACCATTATGACTTTGCACTAATTAGAGATATTTACATTGTAGTTGATTCATGGTCGAATTGACACCGGTGATGATACAACTCAAAATGAGTGTTATGAGTTATACAAACATGCACCGGGTTTTGATTACAAAATATATACCGATGCTCTGCCTCCCCCACCTCCCGCACAAACCGTATTCCAAGATATTAACACCGGTGATGATGCAACTCAAAATGAGGATACGGATGTCGAAGTTACAACTAAGAAACAAAGAAGACCTGAAAGAAATATCTCAAAGCTAAAAAACAAGCAAAGTATCACGGAGGAACTTCAACAGAAACAAAGGGAGAAACTTGAAAAGAATTCGGTTCAACAAAGTAGAGATTAATTTTTCGGGTTTGGTTATTGTTTTTAAATTTCTAATTTCGATTTCGTATTTCTAGATTTTGAATTTCTGCATTGCTTGCGCTCTTAAATGTCTCTAAAATTCATAATATATCGGAATTCAACAAACTTTATCAATCTGGAAACTAGAGAAACACACCTTTACATGAAAAAAAAAGAAAATCAAAGTTTTGATAACGTTTTCTATTCCAAACTGGACAGTCAAAACAGGACAGTGTAGGAACAAAATGCATTCGCCAGAATTTTGTAATTTCTGCACTGTTTTCACTATAAAATGTCTCTAAAATTCATAATATATCGGACTTCAACAAAATTAATCAATATGGAAACTAGATAAACACACCTTTAAATGAAAAAAAAATAACCAAAGTTTCAATATTGTTTGGACAGTCAAAACAGGACAGTGCAGGAACAAAATGCATTCGCCAGAATTTTTTAATTTTTGCACTGTTTTCAATCTAAAATGTCTCTAAAATTAATAACATATCGGAATTGAACAAACTTTATCTATATGAAAACAAGAGAAACACACCTTTAAATGAAAAAAAATAATTAATCAAAGTTTCGATGTCGTTTGCTATTCCAAAATGGACAGTCAAACCACACAAAAAATATAGCCAATTTTTACCTTTCCGCTTCATATTGCTCTTCTATTGTAGTGGTTGGTTAGGCGACACGTTTGTACCGAATTGCTCCCACACATGCTTTGTTAGACATTCACGGATATATTCATATATTGGTTCAATTATAAATTCATGATAGCTCACTCCGAGCCGTGGTGTAGTATCACGAAAAACTCTATAGTCATCATCTCCAAGTGTCTTCCATGCCCCATCTCGACGCTCGTCTTGGATAATCATGTTATGCAAGATTACACATGCCAACATTATATATTTCAAGTATTCTTCATCCAAATAGTTTACCGGACCTCTCACAATATTCCATTTTGCTTGTAGAACGCCAAATACGCGTTCAACATCTTTTCAAGCCCCTTCTTGCATCTTGGTAAAGCATTTTCGCGCCATGGTAATTGGATGTTTATAAGCTTGAACAATAGTTAGTAACTTTGGATAGATCCCATCCGCTAAGTAATAATCCATGTCAAATCTTGTAGCATCTACCCGAAAATCAACCTTTGGGGAATTTATGTTTGAAGATATCATCAAACAATGGAGATGAATTAAGTACATTAAGATCATTGTTTGAACCGGGCGCCCCGAAATATGCATTCCAAATCACAAATCATAAGAAGCAACCCCCTCTAAGATAATCTTCGTATACCTTTATAATATGCGTAATAACCCGCCCAATTTGAAGGATAATATTTCCAAGTCAAATGCATGCAATATACACTCCCAAGCATTCTCGGAAAACCCCTTGCTTCTTTTTGCACCAATAAACGACTTATATCATCTTGTGCAGGCTTTCTTAGGTATTCACCCTATAAATTCCAACTATGTTTCTAGTAAACCTCTTCAAGTACTTGTATAATGTTGTTTTACCTATTCTCTCATAATCATCGATGTTGTCCACCGCTTGCCATGTAGCGAGTAGCCTAATACAAGATAATGTCTTCATATGTGGAGAATGATTGGGGATTCCTAGAGCATCTATTCGTTGAGGCTACTCGTTATCAAATACACACATATCATGCATGCTTTTAAGAAATAACTCTTTTTCGTACGCAAACGGTCATGAAAATTTGTTTTCGAATAAGTAAGTCGTGTACCGGTAAAGTAATCATTAATAATAATAACATCATTTTTTTATCTTTGCCTAATGCATTGACGTCTTCTTCTTACCTCATCAGGTTCAGGTTATAGAGCTATAAGCACGGTACTTGTTGCCACAATATTTACCCGATTCCTTCGTGCTCTCCTCTTTTGGCGTTGAATAATGACATTGTCAAGTGAATCCGCGGAATCCGAATCGCTCATTGTACCTATAAAATATTAATATAATTAGGTACCATCTTAAACAAAGACTTATTAAAAGGAAAAATAACATGTAAGATAGAAATGCAAACATGTAAGATAAGTAATGCAAAGAACGTTGAATTTATATCCGCTTCAAACAAAGATTAAAGTTTTATAAAATTCCACAAAAAACAAGTAAAAGAAAGAAGTTTGCAAAATAACATTTTATTAGTTAAATTCGGTTGGATGCCAAAATAATCCATAGAGTTATCTAGACCAAACGCAGGATGTTGTATATTCTCATGTGATTGAAGAACTTGATTTTCATTAACAACCCACAAAAGGTCCGGCCATATAATGATCATAACATGGTTGAGAATTGAAATTGATTTGTATTAATTCATTCTCTCTTCATATACTCCCATTTTCTTCTTCAAACTCTACAATTTTTTTTGGTCTTTGTCTAACTCTCTTGCTAGTGAGTAATCACTCTCATTGGTTTCATATACAAGTGAATTTGTGTGCATAAGAGGATGATGTGGAATTTTCTCTTGAGATGAAAAGGCTATTTTTTCATGACTTCGTCTTCTAACCAAATTGCTTTAGAATTCGGGGTATGTCCCGACCGAAACTTTAGACCACCAATTCATATATTCTTCAACACTAGCGGGTGTTAAGTGTCTGATAGGTATATTATTTGCATTAGTTTAATACTCTAATTCATTGCTTTCTTGTTAGTTTTCATATTTTTATGCTTTTATTTTGTTTGTCTTTTATTTTCTTAGGAGTTTTAAAATGTACTCAAACAAAGAAGAAGAAAGGAGTTCATTATGACAATGAATGAATACGGAAGTCAAGTGCTACAATGGAGCTAGAGAAGGGACCAAATTGAACTCGTTCAAATCCAATATTTAATCACTCTATATTTAAGGAAATTGAAAGACGAAGCCAACACAAAAAGAATGAGGTTATTCCGACATCGTACTAAGAAGTTATGAGAAAAACAAGTTTGGAAGATTTGAGTGTCCAGGAGAAGGTTCGGCTGATAATCACTCGGTTCAAATAGTAGCCGAACCTGGAGCTGAAAAATCAAGTTTTTCCATAAGTATACTGAGAGATGTTCGGATAAAAATTGATCCTATGGTATTATCCTAACCTAAGAATGAGTTTTGAACAAAGTGTCCAGGAGAAGGTTCGGCCAATAAGTGAAATGAAGATAATAGCCGAACTTTAGAGTATGTTTTCGACGAAAATAAGAAGTGTACAGAGAGAGGTGTACATAGAGAGGTTCCGCCACTAATCCAAATCCCATTAGTATCCAAACCTAACACTAATCTGGATCAAATAAAGGTTGTCATGTTCGGCCAGTAATCCATACCCAATAATAGCCGAACCTGACATTGTTCTGGGACGTTTTTGGTACGTTTTGACTGTATTTTTGAGGATTATGGGTCCCGTTGAAGCTCCAAAGACCCAACTTGAAGATAACTATATAAGAAGACTTCCTAAACTCTTAGAGGAGAGAGAGAATACACTTTACAACAAGGATAAGAAGAAGCTAGGGCTTGGAGTTGTGATTGAAAATCACGATTTCTAGGGTTTGCTTTACTTGCTTTCTTGAACATTTTCCATGGATTTTGAGAATTCCATGAGTAAATAAACCTTTCTTATTGGTTATATATGTAGTCCTAAATTGGAAAACATGTTTATTAATTGAATTATTCATTCTCATATGTCCATAGTCTCTTAAATATCGCTTATGTTTTACCGGTAAAAACACCATGTATGATTGATTTCTTGTTTGTTTAAGTCGCGAATTAGATGAGCATGCATTGGTATCTATAGCTAAACTAGGGTTTGAGATCCGGAATTGTCGAAAGATCCTTGTTACAAGTAGCATAGCATAGTTTTTAATGACGGGATGTTACCATGCAATTATGTGTAAAAGTGTGACCTAGGTTAAATCCGTGTGGCTCTTTCGCCGGATTGCTTAGAATAACCTCAAATCACAAAGACCATTGCTTTCATTGGGTTAAACTTGAGTGGCTCTTGCGCCAAGTTATTCGTTGAAAAGGATTCAAAGAGTGGCTCTTGCGCCTTTGATGATAATAGGAGTTTTGGCGGAGTAAGCCCGCGATAAGATGCTTTAGGGTTATTGATATTGATAATGAATGAATGTTGGGTGTGATTCAGTTGATAACATGTTGGAAGATGGAAGATGAATTCTCTAACCAGTACTCTTTATCTCTGATATTCATTTCACTTAAATTTTTTTAGCATAACTTAGTTATAATCACAATCGAAACTCCCATGGTCACATAAGTAATCAAGATAACTTGAATACACATATCTCCCTGAGGAACGAACTTGTTCTTACTAGTATACTCAAATCATTATTTGTGAAATAGAGAACTTGAAAATAATTTTGCTTGGATGACAACCGACCAGTGACTCCTACAAGTCATCAATTTTTGGCACTTTGCATATGCTTTCCCTATGATATCCTACATATTAAGCTGTGTTGGTGGTTTGTGAGGAATAACAACATCTCCGATCACTTGACGCCGACATCTTTCTCCCAAGTACCTATAGCCTTTTCCACCATCGATATAAAAAAAAGACAACTTGATTGTGACAAGAACAATCTATGCATTAAGATCACTTTATTGGCATGTTTACTATCCCTCCATGGTTGCCATGTTGTTCCTTCTGTTGATCTAAGATCCACTAGCTTACGAGTGTTGCAAAAGGAGAACTTACCCAAATTTTCTTGAGCTTTGGCTAATCTATCTTTGTTAAATACCTTCATCTTTGGCCATAAATCACTCAAAATCGGTTGGTTATTTCGGATTTCAGGGTAAAGAGTATGGAAGTAGTAAACAAACCAATACTACAATAAAAAAAACACCATAAATACAATTACGCAATATAAATATAGGAGTTGCATCAATTTTTTTTTTTTGGAGTGAGTAGTAATGCATACCTTGAAGACGTTCCACATGCCATTAAATGATTTTTACCTCCCACTACTAACATCGCTTAAGGCTTTGTAAAGAGTATCCAATATGAGACTTCCCCAATCAAACAATATTTTATCTCATCCTTCATTGGAATATTATCTATGGGCTCTAGTTTTTCATCCATACCCATAATCTTTGCATTTAATCGAGCATTAATATATGAAACCAATGTAGGAAACAAATCTGTAAGGTAATTCCTACATTTCTCTTTATCTTCGGCGTCGCCTCACTCCCAAACATTTTAGCTCATTTCCTTTACCAAATCCTATCCGGTTAACCAAGTGAAGTCTTCAAGAGTGAACCCTATTTCAAATGTAGGAAAATGAAATGTATTGGTAGATTCCCAAAACCGCTCCATAATTGCATCAGTGAGTTTTTGGTCCCCTTTTCTAACATCTATTTGAAAAACCGTCTCAATCCACATTTATCTAAATAAATCTTACAATTTTCATTTCCACTCACAATATCATAAAGTGTCGTCATGTGAGCAATTCCACCCCTATATCGGATTAGTTTCGGTTTTCATTTTACACACATGCATTGTTTCACCCAAGGTTGTTATATATCGGATTTCGGTTCGTATCGGTCGAGAGCGATACACTGGTACGCCGGTATATCGGGGAAATTTCGGTTCACATATCGGTCCATATATTTGAAACCTATAATTTTATGAAAAAAATACTAGTTCATATTTTACAGTTATAAATATATTTTAACACGTTATAACAAACGTTTTTTCATAAAGTTTAGAAAGAAAAACTAGTAATCATCTAAAATATATAGATCCATAGATTTCATACAAAGTTCAAACTGAAAACATAAGAAAAACAAGAACAACTTCAAAG